>JANIWD010000042.1:0-106057 GCA_030557875.1 Candida neerlandica
GAAGTAGCTGGAGTAGATTCAGATCCAGATTCAGAAGCACCAGAGGTAGCTGGAGTAGATTCAGAAGCACCAGTAGATTCAGTTCCAGAGGTAGCTGGAGTAGATTCAGAAGCACCAGTAGATTCAGTACCAGAAGTAGCTGGAGTAGATTCAGATCCAGATTCAGAAGCACCAGAGGTAGCTGGAGTAGATTCAGAAGCACCAGTAGATTCAGTTCCAGAGGTAGCTGGAGTAGATTCAGAAGCACCAGTGGATTCAGTACCAGAAGTAGCTGGAGTAGATTCAGAAGCAGATTCAGAAGCACCAGAGGTAGCTGAAGTAGATTCAGAAGCACCAGTAGATTCAGTACCAGAAGTAGCTGGAGTAGATTCAGAAGCACCCGAAGATTCAGAAGCAGTAGATGAAGTTTCAGTCAATGGACAGTAAGTGGTGTATTCAGTAACAGTGTCTGATTCAGTAACAGTGACGACAGTTACACCTGTAGTTATTGTGGTTTCAGTACAGACATGGTGATCACAATCGGTGGTAGTAATGACGGTAGTGCTTTGGTGAGTTTCAGTAGTATACGAAGTAGACCAAGCTTCATTGTCAGATGAACTTGCACTGGAAGTAATTCCAGTGGATTCAGAACTAACGAAATGAGAACTGGAGGTCTTCTCACTAGATTCAACACCAGTAGAAGGATATACACTGGAGCTGTGAACTTCAGAACTGTAAGGGAACGATGATCCACTAGATTCAACACTTGAACTGACATCTTTAGAACCGTAGCTTGATTCAACGGTGTTACTCAAGGTATCGCTGGAATAGCCTGTAGAAGTAAATTCACCAGAGCTGACGATACTTGATTCGACATCAGATGACCCATTTTCAGAACCTGAAGTATGAGCAGCAGTAGAACTTTTGTCAGTTTCAGAACTTTCAGAACCTGGAAGAGTAATGGTACTGGTAAAACCTCCTGATGATAAAACAGTGACACTTTCATCTTGAGATGAAGGAGAAGAAGCAGTAGTGGATGAGCCAGGAGCGGATGGTTGGTAACTTCCACTTGAAGTTTCAGCACCAGTACCAGAACTCAGTAAGATGGAACTTGCACTCGATTCAACAGATGGAGAATATGGTGATTCTGAACTGGATGGTGGAAATGTGGAAGCGGTAGGAGTAACAATCGTTGCGGTAGAAGTCAATGGACAATAAGTAGTATATTCAGTAACAACGTCATGTTCAGTAACAGTAACCACGGTAACACCAGTAATAATGGTGCTATGAGAACAGGAATCACTACCACATTTGGTAACCGTAATAGTTGCAGTGGTTTCAGCAGTGTAAGTAACATAGGACGTGGTTAAAGCTTCTTCTGGAACTCCCGGGAAATAAACTGTAGGAGTAGAAGTAAAATATGTTGCAGTAGAACTTGTTTGGTCATATTGAGGAGCTTCGCTGGATAATTTCATAGAAGAACTAGAACTAGAACTAGAACTAAAACTAGGAGCGAAAGCAGATGGTTGTTCATTACTTGAAGAAAAAGCAGGAGAACTTGAACCTAAACTCGATGAACTAGATACGGAGGCAGCTGCAGAAAATAAGGACGAAGATGAAATCTTAGATGGATACAATGCAGATGGTTCAGAACTTGCGGAATAAATGTTTCCATAGGTAGCAGATGATCCAACGGCAGCAGAAGCAGAAGCAGAAGCAGAAGCAGATGATGTAGCAAGAGTTGAACCGCCAACAATTGTTGATTCTCCTAAATAAGGAGATGATGAAGATGAAGCGGAAGAAGATGATAATAACTCTGGTGATCCTGCATATGCAGAACCAATGTTTGGCGAATTAGCAGCATCAGAGACAGTTGAACTAAATCCAACCGCTTCCAGAACGGATGCTGGAGCAGATTCAACATTGGCTGTGACAGAAGATTTTCCCCAATCTTCATTGACAGGGGTTTCAATCAACGTTGGTACAGTGGAATTTGCATCTTTATTTTTTGCTTCAATACCCTCGGGGTTGGACGAATAGCCTCTCTTAGGAATAGTAGGGATCCAGAATCCTAAGGAAAGCGACAAAACACCAGTCACTGGTAAGATTTTAGAAATTCTCATTTTTCTTTCTCTCTCTTACCTAAACAATATTAACTAAGCTTAATTATGCGTGTCTGGTTGTAAAAAAAAAATGTGTAGTCGTGTCTTGAGCGCTAAAATATGGTAAAGGGTTCTTTTTTTTTTCTTTTTTTTTTTACCAAATATTTTGCAACTTCGAAAACCATAAAGATATTTATACTCTTGAAACATCGACATCATGAAATATGAAAAGTGCAGATCCCTTATGATGTTCATTAAACATGAGCAAATAAGTTGAAACTCAAGAAAAGACAACAGGGTTTCTAAAAATAATAATACTCACTGTGTTTCACCAATTGATGTGCTTTTTGTCCTTGCATTGGATTTGGGTTCCCACTTTGTTCCCCCATACCCTTACAAAACATCAACCATTCGATGAAATTATTTTCACATGAGACAGCGATTTGCGACAAGGTTATAGGCTCTTATCAATTGTAAACGAAGTTTTAGGAGCTCCTACTTCACACCCCTGTTTGGTTTAACTGAGCCATCAGTATACTCTACCAAATGGGTATGTTGCATGGGCTAAAAATCCAAAATTAATTAAAAATAAAAATAAAAAAACAGGTTACCGATAGGAAGCTACGACAGTACTTTTGTACTATATGCAAAAGAAAATAGAAGGATGAAACGCAAATTCCATACTGAAGTTGCGTTCAATGTAAGAAAATGGAAGAAGTACAAACATCAAGTCCTCTCCCCCCTTCAATGCTAGATTTTCCATCTACGTTATCGAATATTTATTTTCAATGAGCATTTTTTTTATGCTGATCATATATAGGGTGGCAGGAGACATCTGGAAACGATCTGGGCTTTTAAGATTTGGTAAAATCGGCTTACTAGTTGTTGATAGTCGATTGAACGGAACAGACATTTACAAGACAATAATAACTGTAGGTTTTCGTTGCTGTGGTATTTTATTCCGAACAATAAGAAATTATCTTTTAGATAGAAACCCCCCCCCCCCACTCCTCCCCCTTTTTTTTGTTTTGCAGGGACCCAGGGTTGCGGAATTATCATCGGAGTGTAAGCATTTTGTGTAATGGCATTTATGGGAATGAAATTAACAAAGAGCGAAGAGACTTTTGTGGCTTCTTGTACCTCTGCTTCTTCCTATTCCTGTTCATCTTCTTCTTATTCATCCCCTTTCTTTACAAGTTGTACAGTTGCTTCAGCATCCTATCTCTCACCTCACAATTTCACCATCATCTATACCAGCATTGCATTGAATCACGCAATTGAGATGGGAAGTCGCCACGTTCTCCTGTTCTATGTCCTTCCTGTACTATCCTCAATGCAAAATGCATTAACGAAGTCTGTAAATTCAGTCTAAAACATTACGGAGGTACTAAAAAGATAGTCTCTTGTTTTTTAGTTGGATCTTGTGCGTGAGGTTTACTGAACTTTGATCGACATGACAATTCAGGTTGAAGTTGTGGTGAAATCTAGAACAAATTAAGTTGTTGAATTGGGGTTTGTATATCGGTTATAGGATCGTCGTGAAATAATATTTGAAATCGGTAGCAAATGGGAGAAAAATAGGGAAAAAACAGGAGGAAAAAGAAAAGTTACATACTGAATTGAAACAGGATTGGCATTCTACTTTGCAACCAATAGTTAAAGGAGAGAGAGAAAGAGAAAAAAAAGAAAATGAACCTAGCATGACATTAATTGGGATAATGATACCCTAAATTTCATCTACATTTTGTACCCTTGATCAGCATATACGTGTGTTGTCTGGAATGAACCCAGTTGATATCATAGGGTCATCAGCCAATGTCGTAAAAAAAAAAATGTGTTTCGCAACGTCGGGCTCCGTACCTTGCCTGGGAAATTGTCTGTACAACTTGCCAGACATGAGTCTTGTAACCATAAGTTAAGCGAGGATTAAAACCTATGATGTTTGTGTTCTCCTTCTGGGGGGAAGAAATAAATTTATAATCAGATAGTAAAGGCAGAAAGTATTTTATCATACGATACAAAGTATTCCCTGAGTAAATGATTGCTCAATGGGAGTCAAAGAACATTTTTTTAATGAAAGGTAAAATAAATGATTTCAAATAAATTTGTTATAAAACATCACATTGCAATCTAAAATTAGCAAAAAGAAAAACAACAGGATATCAAGTTCTGGGCGAATAGAGACATACCTTGAGGCGAGGGGTTTGCAGGAGGAAGAGGCACGAAATTAATGAGGCTCCGTTTCGGATGAAATGGTGCGTGAAATTATTGGTATTACTACATGAAAGACAATGAAATTCCTATTGCGAAGTGAAGAGCCGAATGTTAATAGGGGATTATTAAGCAAGGTTTTGTTAGATGAAATGCATACAACTTAAGGCTGATAACATTGGTTGAGGTTGTCATTTGTAATTTGTCATTTGTCATTTCCAGAGCCCCTTAAAAAATATTAAAATGCCATGTTCCAATTGCGGCAGGTAAATTATATAGTTGACGGTTGTTTAGCGATAGTTATTTTAATTAAAAACATAAACAATATTGATTCGCGTACGGGAATGCAAACAGTCTCACAAAGAACGTTCTTCATTTGGGCTTTTAGTAAGTTTTTGCGAAATTTATTTACTAACAAATTCTTAGCTTTGAACATTTTATTAAAATGGACAGAGCTAACATTCCACAACTAGAAATTCTTCATGCAGGATTGCTTAACGATTTTCTATAGACCCTGGATCACTTTTCTTTTTGATTTAAAAATAACCATTAATATGGAATTACGAGTAACAACTTGAAAGGAAATGTTCAAGAAACCTAATTGTTCAAATATATGTTAGCAATTGGCAACATGTATGCCCCTCTCGGGTCCATCCCCGAGTTAAAGTTTCTCAGGAAGAATGTAGGGGGGATGATAAGGGAGAAAGAATTTAAGCAATGAGGGTACCCAAATTATTGCATTTCTAGAACTTTAACCATTGTAGCGAAAACGAAAACAATAGGAGAAGGTGGGAAGTATTCCACATCTGTGGCATCAAGTTTAAGGGGTTACGAATGAAGCAACATGTTCCTCTAAATAATTTTGGGAAAAAAAAAAAATGAATTTCTGATTATTTGATTACAAAAATTTGAGAAAAATAACATCTTCTGTTTCTATTTGTTTTTTTAGACTATACACTTGCAAAGATCTTAAGCCAATAATTGAATTAATCATCAATATAAAATTCTAAGAATTTGGGTGCAAAAATGAGGTTGGAGGAGGGAACTAAAGAAACCGATACAATGTTTTTATGTTTGATTCATGCTACTTGTAGAAAACCGTTAATATTAATGTGAACAAAATTGTTTGTACTTGTGCGTCAAAATTGTTTGTAACACGTGACCCCAACAACCAAAATTTGTATGGACCGTATTTTTTTTCCTTGTAATTAATAATTCTGTCCACAGCTAAATGAATAATTTTGGCGCACTAGTATTAATCACTAGAACAAAAAAAAAAAAATTTCATACAAAATCACGTGACCGACCATATTGCACGACCTGGGTGAGTTTTTGTCAAAAACACACGCCCATCTAGTGGAACACGAAAGAACAAAAAAAAAAATCTTTTCTGTAGTGATTTCGGAAGACGCTCTTGGTGTCAAGTCAATCAAAGTAGGTTTATATTTCCCCCCAAAAAACCACAGATCATAGTCAGTCATGTCAGTACAAATATTCAATGATCAAGCAACTGAGGAAAGAGCAGAAAATGCCCGTATGTCTGCATTTGTTGGTGCTATTGCCGTTGGGGACTTGGTGAAGTCAACATTAGGACCAAAAGGTATGGATAAACTATTGCAAAGTACCAGTAATCCAGATTCAGCCTTGGTTACCAATGACGGGGCCACCATTTTAAAGTCAATTCCATTTGATAATCCAGCTGCCAAAGTATTGGTTAATATTTCCAAAGTCCAAGACGATGAAGTTGGAGATGGTACCACATCTGTAACTGTTTTGAGTGCCGAATTGTTGAGAGAAGCTGAAAAATTAATTGATCAAAAAATACATCCACAAACCATTATTGAAGGTTACAGAATCGGTAGAAATGTAGCCATTGAAGCATTAGATAAAGTAGCTGTTAACAACGGGAACAATCCAGCATTGTTTAGAAAAGATTTATTGAATATTGCCAGAACTACCTTATCTTCCAAGATTTTGTCACAAGATAAAGAATTATTTTCTAATTTGGCCGTTGATGCTATTTTGAGATTAAAAGGGTCCACAAACTTAAACAATATTCAGATAATCAAGAAAGTTGGTGGCAAATTATCCGATTCATATTTGGATGAAGGGTTCATATTGGAAAAGAAATTCGGTGTTGGCCAACCTAAAAAAATCACCGATGCTAAGATTTTAATAGCAAACACTTCCATGGATACCGATAAAGTTAAAATCTTTGGTGCTAAATTCAAAGTTGACTCCACTTCTAAATTGGCTGAATTAGAAAAGGCAGAAAAATTAAAGATGAAAAACAAAGTTGATAAGATTAAGAAATTTGAAGCTAACGTGTTCATCAACCGACAATTGATCTACGACTACCCTGAACAATTATTCACTGATTCGAAAATAAACACCATTGAACACGCTGATTTCGATGGGGTTGAAAGATTGGCTTTGGTTACCGGTGGTGAAGTTGTCAGTACTTTTGATAATCCAGAAAAGGCAAAATTAGGTTACTGTGAAACCATTGAGGAAATCTTGATTGGTGAAGATATTTTCCTTAAATTCTCCGGTGTTGCTGCTGGTGAAGCTTGTACGATTGTGTTGAGAGGTGCTACTGAACAAGTGTTGGATGAATCCGAAAGATCATTGCACGATGCTTTATCAGTATTATCCCAAACCACCAAAGAAACCAAAACGGTATTGGGTGGTGGATGTTCAGAAATGTTGATGGCTAAGGCAGTCGACCAAGCAGCTGCCAATGAAACAGGTAAGAGAGCATTGGCTGTGGAAGCTTTCAGCAGAGCATTGAGACAATTGCCTATGATCTTGGCTGACAATGCCGGTTACGATTCTAGTGAGTTGGTTACAAAATTGAGATCTGCCATATATAATGGTATCACCACTTCTGGATTAGACTTGAACAACGGTATTGTTGCTGATATGAGGGAGTTGGGTATTGTGGAATCTTATAAATTGAAGAAGGCAGTTGTGTCGTCAGCTGCTGAAGCTGCTGAGGTGTTGTTGAGAGTTGATAATATCATCCGTGCTAAGCCACGTACAGCCGATAGAAATCATTAAGTAGTTTTGATATTTTTTTTTGGTTTAATATAACGTATATACACATTTCTTAATAGAGAAGTAGCTCGCCTGGTATTTCCTATTTCAGAAAACAACCACACGAAGAGATATTTTTTGGCACGTGATATTCCCGGTGGATGCGTCCCGGAGGTGTCGAGAGAGAGAGAGAGCGTGTCGCGTTATGTTTCATAAGTATTGTCGTTTCTGAGAGGTTATTAACCACCCAACCACAGCAGAAAAAAATAAAAGTACCAGCGGAAGAAGAAGACAAAGAAAAAAAGAATTTTCAGCCATCTTAACACTTTTCTACCACTCACATATATCATCAGTGCTATTAATATCATACTGGAACCACCACATCTACACCCACCCACACACACACGTATATACATACATCTCCAACTACGCATCCACCAATTAATAGAGACTACCCTTAGTTCCCCCTAACCTATTCAACTATACAGCCTTTCTAATTCTACTTTATTTATTTATTTGGCTCATATTTGTACGCCCCGCATAGTGTTTTATTTTTTTTTTACATCCATATTTGTATTGTTAGCAACTACTTTTTTTTTGAATTTGTTTCATATATGAATAAGAAGTGTTAATAATAGTAATAAAGAGAAAGTTATCATCAATCTACCATGTCATCAATCACATCTTCTAGTAGCCAGGAAGACAAGGAAGTCATCATACAAGCAAAACCCAACGATTATGAAGCGTTGTTCAAAAAACTAGATATTGAAGATACAGGTGAGATTACCTTCCGTGATTTTAAAAAAGCAGTCAAGAAGTTTAACCATCCTGTTGGTGGAAGTCCAGAGTTATTAAAAGAAGTTTTCAACTCATTCGATTATAACAATGACGAAAAAATAGATTTCAACGATTTTAAAAAGTATCTAGCTACAACTGATGACCAAATCATGAAAGGTTTCAATAAATTGGACAAGGACCATGATGGAAAACTAAAAAAGTCCGATTTCATAAGATACCTAAAAGAAACATTACATGTAGAACCATGTACCGCTAATGTGGATCAATTATTTAAATTATTGGACTCCAACGATGAGGGATATATTAAATACAGTGATTTCAGAGAATACTTATTGTTGGTGCCTAGATTGCAAGGATCCAGAATTAAGACCGCATTCACCTTTTTATTTGAAGAGTACGATGTCAATTCTGATGGTGATGTCACATTAATTACCCAATTCTTGAATGGATTCAAATTCTTCTTAGCGGGCGGCTTTGCCGGGGTTGTTTCCAGATCTTGTACAGCACCATTTGACAGAATCAAGGTTTTCTTAATCGCCAGAACCGATTTATCCTCCACCATTTTGCATTCCAAAAAAGAGATTGCCCGTCAGATAGCGTCGGGTGCAGAAACCCATGTCATTGAAGCATTGAGGAAAAAATTAGCCCATGCTGAGATGGAAAAAGCGGCTGAAGTTCAAGCTGCCAAAACTTCTCCCAACACACCTATAAAGAAGACAATTAGATCACCCATTGTTCAAGCAGTTAGAACCATTTGGAAACAAGGTGGGTTAAAGGCGTTTTATGTGGGTAATGGATTGAACGTCATGAAAGTTTTTCCCGAATCTGCCATGAAATTTGGTTCTTTCGAAGGTGCTAAACGATTCTTCGCCAAGATTGAAGGTGTGGATGATCCAACTAAAATCTCCAAACTTTCCACTTATCTAGCTGGTGGGTTTGGTGGGGTAATGGGTCAATTAACCGTATACCCAGTGGATACGTTGAAATTCCGATTACAATGTTCCAATCTTGATCATCCTTTAAATGCAATTTCGACTGCCAAGGAAATGTTGCGCGATGGTGGGGTGAGAATATTTTATAGAGGTATTGGGGTTGGATTGGCAGGGATGTTTCCTTATGCTGCTTTGGATCTTGGTACTTTTTCTACTATAAAGAAATTGCTTGTTAAAAAATTCGGTAACGTTCAAGACCAACTGCTACCTACATATATGACCTTAAGTTTGGGGGCATTCTCGGGTTCATTTGCCGCCACTATAGTTTACCCCGTCAATTTATTAAGAACAAGACTTCAATCGCAAGGAACTTATGCACATCCATTTACATATGATGGGTTCTACGACGTATTTAGCAAAACCGTGGCCCGTGAAGGCTACTCAGGTTTATGGAAAGGTTTGGTCCCTAATTTGGCCAAAGTTGCTCCAGCAGTGTCTATAAGTTACTTCGTATATGAGACATTAATACATAGATTGTGATGTATACACACAAACACAAACACAAACACATTTCTATTTCTATTTCTATTTACTTTTGCTTTTTGTTTGGAGCTTCTTTAGTTTCTTCATTGTCGTCTAATTCTCTTTTTACTGGCTTGACCGCGTCAGGTCTGGACGCTATTAACTCTTCTTCACCTGCCATCTTCAAGAATGAAGTGTTTTGCTTTACCCCATCCACTCTCCTGAAATATGGTTGGCACCTCCAATACGGTATTTGCTTGTAATGTCCACCCCAAATTTCCACTGGACCATCGGTCACCACATCTAATTCTTTAATGTCTGGCTTGTTATAAATTTCACCAACAATCTCTTCCACTTTAATCACTACTTCTTCCCAATTCTCAAAAGAATTATGGACACTCTTTTTCCCAATCACAGGACGCAATTCTTTATGAACTTCTAAAAATGCATGCAAGATCTTGAATATATGTCCCTTCATAGAATTTCTACTTGCTATACTCTCCTCATTATCCCTGACAATTTCAAAATATTCTCGTAACAATTTATCAACCCTAGGGAATTGTTTGTCAATATCATCAGTCTTTGTCCAAAATGTTCCTGGGTTATACAAGTTCCCTTCGGCAGACATGACTGCATCACAAGTGATTTCATCTTCACATCGTTTCAAATCAGATGGATATAAAATATTCCCATTTGCAAAGAAAACTTGATCCTTAGGTAGGTTATCTCTCAAATATTTCAAGATTTTCCAATTTGCCAAACCTGTTTTCTGTCCTTTCATTTCCCTTGTACGTCCATGAATGGTTATTACTTGTGCACCAGCATCAAGAACCATCTTGGCATATGCTAAACTTTTCTCATAATCATCATAAATTCTAATCTTGGCGGTTACAGGGATTTTCAAATTATCATGCAAGTTTCTAATCAATTTATGAATCAATTCCCAATCATCCATTAAAAATGCTCCATATTTCCCCTTTCTTGCAATACCTTGAGGACATCCCAAATTTAAATCAATAGCATCACATTGATCTTCAATAAGTTTGGCAGCTGTTAATAAATATTCTGGATCATTAGCACAAAATTGTACAATTAATGGACGATCTAATTTGGCATTCCCATCTAATTTTTCACACCACATGGAATCACGATATTTTTGCGTGGTGGCGAATAATTTAGCATGAAACATGGGGGTATAACACAAGTCAGCACCATATCTACGGGATAATATTCTCCAGGCTAATTCAGAATGATCTACCATGGGGCCAACAATGGTTTTCGGTTGTCCTATGGCATGGTATAATTCACGTCCTTGTAGTTTAGTCTTATTAGGTTGGGTCATGATAGTGTTGCTGAACTTGATAATGTTCTTGATAATGTTCATGGACCTATTACAACTTCCAAAATATAAGGTAATTATATATATATATATCTCTTCTCAAGCTTTTTCATTGTCTCTATAAAAAAAAAAAAAAAATTATGAAAAAAGAAATATTTGTAACTATACACGACTGCAACATTTTGCTCTATAACGAACTGGTAGCTCACAACTGATAATCCAAATAACTATCATGATGCCAATTTTTGGATTCAATTAGATGTCGCATAGTTGGTCTTCCATGGGGACAATTCCATGGTTTATCCAATGTACTTAGATTTTTAACGATTTCTTTCATTTTTGATTTATTTAATGAAGTTCCAATCATTATACTACTTCGGCATGCTTTCATGGCCAAGATTTTCCTAATTTTGGAAATCTTTAAATTTTTATTATTTGGTTGTTCGGTGATTAAATTAATCAATTCATAAAAATCATCCAAATTGAACATCGACTGCTTGTATACCGGTAGACTAACCAAGGAAATTCTATTCCCGGGAGTTTTGGTTTCATTGATGGTCAATTTAAATCCATTGTTGGTAAATATTTCTTGATTATCCAATACCAACATTTCATCAATAATATTCAAATCTAAATTAATTGGTATAATCAACGGTTGATGTTTGATTTGAAATTCCGCCATGAGTCTTTCAAAATTAAATTTCTCATCTGATGCATGTTGATCGATTATAAAAAGGTTGGAATTATGGTTTACCAAAATAAATCCAAGATTGAACTGACCAATCAATTTCATATCAAGAAAATCTTGTTTGCTTATGTGATATATTTCTGCCTCTTCTAGATCTGCATTGATATTTAATTCACCGGGTTTTCTACTGCTACTCGATGACACATTTTCAAACTTGGTGAAATCTTCCAAAGATTCAAGGATATTTTGAGCAGAACAGGGTGTCTTTTCTTTATACAACGTTGATATTCTACTCTTTTTGAATCGTTTGGCTGGACGTTCATCTCCAAACCTTCTTGTACCAATTTCTATCGTTAAATCATCAAGAGATTGGTCTTGCACAGGGAAAAAATTCTCCCCATGTTTATCATCATGATCGTGATTGCAAGTTTCATCTGCTTCTTCTTGATTCGTGATAATCTCCGTTATATTCAACGAAGAATTATTTAGGTTACTGAATTCTTGATTTTCGTGATTCAGCGATTGTAATGATTCCTTGGATTGCAATGATTCTTCAATATCCAAGGGTTCTTTTGTCAATGGTTCGTCATCGTTCAAGGATTCACTGGCCTGTGGTCCCTCATCTTGTTTGTCTTTATGATGCAAATCCAAAGGATCAATGACAGTTACATCTAATTGATCATTCATTTCTGGAATCACCACCCTATCATTAACAGGTTGAGAACTTGTACTGATTGTCTTTGAACTGCTACCAATAACTGGATAACTGATATCAATATCATCATCCACAAACAACTTTGATTCTTCTAGTTTTTGTTTTTCGTCGGTTTCGATATCTGGCACTTCTTCTTTAAGGAGTGGATCAAGTTTATTATTATTATTGTTATTCTTCGGTATCATAACTATATCTTGAGTTTCATAAAATTCCAGCAACTTTTCTCTAATCAATTCAATAACTTCCGATTCATTATGGATCAAGATATTAGTCTTATCGGGAATAAGATTCACATCAATCAAATTTGGATTTATCACTAAATTTATGATATAAATAGGATATTGGACATGGTTGAAAGACTTGTAAATTTCATTAATCAATTTATTCAACTTCTTGAAAACAATTGGTCTTTTATTAATGTATAAGAATTGACGATCTGGAGAAGATCTACCCAATCCAAATGAATATGAAGAAATAAAGCCAGTTAATGTAATATCATCATTTATCTTTATATCTAAAGGTAATAGATTCTTGTTATTATTGTTACCAAATATGGAGATTAAATTATCAATAATAGTAGTTTTTTCACCTCCTTTCGAAGACAATATTAAATTCTTCTTACCATTAACTATATTATACACCGTAAATTTAATATTCAGATAAATAATCAAATAATTAATAATAAAATTAATCGCCTTATGAAATTCCCTTTTGGAATTCTTGATAAAGTTCTTCAATCTGACAGGTAAATTATAGAACAATTTTTCAATCAAAATCATACATCCAGTTTTATAATTCATACCTCCAACTTTGGTATTCTGTTTAATTAAATTCCCCAGTTGATCATAGTTCAATATGTTACATTTAGGATATATTTCATCATTGGTTGTTGTTATAGTCGTTTTATTTGATAAGGAACAAATTGAATTTAACGCTTCTCCACGAAATCCCAATGTAGTTAAATTATTCAAATCATCAAAATTTTCAATCTTCGAAGTATGACTACGTAGACATATCGTTTCAAAATCCTCTGACTTTATTCCTTTACCATTATCTTGAATTTGTATCGAATCAATACCATAATTATTGAAGATTATATCGATTTTATCTGCCGTGGCATCAATGGAGTTTTCTATTAATTCTTTAATAATTGATTTTAAATCGATGATAACCTGACTAGAAACAATTTTAGACACATCAAGTTGACTTATATTTTGAATAGACCGTGTACTCATGATTGTTAGATAAGGGTTGTTTGATAATTGGGTCAATAGATTAGTTTGTGTTCTTGTGATACGCGTAGTTCATTCCAAAAAAAAAAAAAAAAATAAAAATAAATGAGAATCAAAATGGATACTGTAGTGGTTTCGCGTCTTGACAAAATTATCTGATAGCTTAACAGATTCAATGTCGCACATTTGAAAAATGTCGTATCTACCTTGATGTTAACACCAATAACCCGAAAACAAACGGTTAGCAGTTCCCCCGTATTTGGTTTTTGGTCCCAAATCACGCCTTTTCGGCGTGACGGGGTTCCCCTCTTTAGGAACCATACTCCCTGGCCAAAATGGGAGTGAGCGACCGGGTACTTCTCCCCGGCTGGTCCTGCGTTTTAGGACCGTTACGCCCCCCTTGGCCAAGGGGGAGCGAGACTGGGTATACTTTTGGGAGGGATAGTCAACTCCCTCCAACCCAGTCATCTACAGTGCAGGCGGTTCCACTTACGGAACCATACCCCCCTGGGTTAAGTGGGGGGGCAGTCCGGGATTGGGGTGCCCATGTCATAAGGCTCCCCGAACCCCAGTCTCCTGCTTTGGGACATTGCCTCAACCCAAATAGCGCCAATTTTCTCCCGTTAACTTATTCGATAGGGGGGACACCATGGCTGAGTAACTGGTCACTTGCCGCCTAACACCAGGACTCCTTGTCTACTCAATATTACCAGATTCCATCAACTTAATTGATACAGGGGGTAACTAAGGCTGGTCATCGGTTGCCCAAGCCGAGACTCTTTGTATTATATCGATAATTCCAATTTAATGCTGTTAACTGGTTAGGAGACCAAGGCTAAGAGACAGGTCATCGTCGCTTGCATCAGAAATCTTCTGCCAACTCGAAATGGAGATGCAGGTTCCCGATTGCCGGCAAAAGTACTCACTGTCCACTTGTTCATGGGCCCTTTCATTCCCCCAAATCAGTAAGAAAACATATTATCATGAATTGTCAATTTAATAATTCCTTGCATCCCTCTGACACAATTAGTTTAAAGTAAATGGAATCATGGCTGGTCACCGCTTGCCCAAGCCGGAACCTTTTTGCCAATCTTAATAGTGTCAATTATCCATACCCCACAAGTAGTTTAGAAAACGGATTAGCGCCTGAGTGGTTTGTCCCAATTAAAAATTATAATCAAAGAAATGGTGACTAATCACTTCCTTGTTGAAGGACCACCGCTAATCCACAACCTGCCTTTAAGAAGTGAACCCTACTCAACTTAGTTCAAGGTAGTGCACGTACCTTCTTCGGGTGGTCCTTCAATAACCCGGTTTCGTCTTTAATGGCATTGGAATCTCAATCAGGTCTAATAAGGGAGGGATGGAAAGGGAATATGATGAATCTCAATAGCAGTTTCTAGGGATTGCTTGGAAGGATAACAAATATTGATTTGTTTATAGTTTGTGTCAGTGTCAGAAATCAACAAGGGATGTAATAACTCAATTAATTGATTATTGGATTAATTGATTAATGGATTGATTGATTTGTTTGTATTTAATTTATTGGCGCCTAATCGGAGAATTGATGTAATCAATCGATTAACTAATTGGTTGATTGATTGATTTGAATAATAATTAATCTATAATTGATTTTATATTGATTTATAATGGACTTCAATTGATGATTGTTAATTTGTTATTGATAAAATCAGAAAGAAGAAAGAAAAAAGTAATATAAAATAGCTTTTTTTTTGGGAGATTTGTTGTCCTTTTATAGTTGTGTTTTTTGTTGTTATTTTTGCAACCAATATTTAGTGTGTTTGCCCGAGAAAGTGCGTGTGTGTAATTAATTTCTTGTTTGTGAAATTTCTTTGTCACCATATAAATATAAATGATACTCCAGTTAACGTATAACGTTGTGATTTCCAAAACCTCTTATTATAGATAAACGAAGTTAACTTAAATTTCTACCATTTTACTTGTCTATGTCCACTACTTTTGCCTAATAGTCCCCTGAATTATCATAAATTATCCTTGATTCATAATCCTCTCTTTAGGCCGCAATAAATTGCTACACACCAATACCTTTCCAGCGCTAGCATTTGACACTTGAGAGTGTTAGAGTATCTGGTACCAAATTGTTATTCGGGTATTATACTAACTAGTGTACCTACCGGTATTAATGTTTTAATTTGGGCATAATTGTGTCATAGAATTGTAGAACAAACATATGGTAGCAACAACAAAATCCATACAATTTTGTGCCAACTCTAATAAATTATTTGAATGACGGAGATAAATTTATTTCATTCCAAAGTAATCCCATGGGCCACATCAAGAGAGAGTTTATATCCATATCACGTGGTGTTAATTGTTCATATTATGTGTCACACTTTAATAGTACGAAATTATTTGGTCAAGTATTATGAACATTTAGTGCAAAAAGGTATCAATAATTTTGTCTTTTTTTGGCATTAATAATTTTCTACAGCACGTATGAATAATTTTGGCTCAGTCGATTGAATTAATTGTAGTAAATATTGCCATATGATTATATGATCACTATTGTGTTGGAGAATTTGGTTAAGAAAATGGTAGACACACGATACGATGTTTCTTATGTTTCGTCTAATGGTAAATTTGTTATTCCTTACCTGTTGTAATAACAATAGAAAAGTTCGTATATCCTATGTAGAACAAAGAAACAATTATATAAAACTTACGACAATTTAGAATTATATGTACGAGAAAACTACTACTCTTCCCCGTATCAGATAACTATCTTTGCAGCAAGCAGAGCGTATCGCAACAGAGATTGCTAAGCTTCGATCCTGTTCTTCATATGATAAGGGTTAATATAAATATGATTGTAATTAATCTGTTTTTAAGCCTTTCCTACCTTACAGAGTAAATTTTTAATAAATGAAATATCAAGAAGGAGTGATTTTATACCAACAATTCTAGTTTGGGATCACAAAAGTCGCATGGTTGCATTCTTTGTTGTCAATATTTTTAAAACGGCTTTGTCAATAAGACGGAATCGAGATCCGTTTTTTTGACCAGATGAAAATAAGATGAATTATATTGCTCATTTTTAGAGGACATTCTCCAATGCTTTTGGTAAAGCGAAAACAGTTTACTATTTGATGATTTTGCAATGATTTTTATAAGGTCATTGGCACTTACTTTTCTCTTTATTGTTTTGAATTGTTGAGTATCACCAACAATTCTACTTCATTGAAATCAAACTTAAGCCGGAAAATAGTCAAATAGATCTACTAAAACTCATTACCTGAATGAACGAACTCCCCGTCAACGATTTTGCGTCCATATTTCCGCCTGAACGTCCTGACATGTAATTATTTTTTTATTTTATTTTTTTTTGATTTAATTTTGATTATTATAAATCCTATTACACGAAATATCCAAAAAAAATAATAAGTAACGGGTCCTATTTCCAAATATTTTCTGAGGGTCCAGGAAAACCCTGCAAACCCAATGTGATCGTTTCAATTCCCGTTTTGCTGTTACTCACCCAAGTTGAATAGTGAATTTTTTCACCACAATGATTAGTTTTATGATACTATCTCCAAGGGCCACTCTAATTCTGATTTAATTTCAAAACTAAATTGAAAGTAGATGAAAAGAATTAATGATACCCTCTTCTCTGCTTTGCAAGAGCTCCAAGAGTTTAACACCAAGTGAACATTTCCGATCAATAAAATCATTCATGTTCTATATTTATCTGATGATTAAGAGAATAACAATGTTGACTTCTGAAACCAAATTGAACCAATATTTATAGGACAAAACGCGAAAATTAATGTCCACAGTTACTTCTGAGACATACATAAGTTGGTTTCTCTAGAGGAACATATCTTGAAAGGGTAATAAGAAATAAATTGTAACGTAAACAAAGCCGATTCTCGTAGTTCTCGTGGTTCGTGGCTGTATTGTTGTCAAAACCACTTTAAAGGATTTTCATATTTCATGATTTTTCTTGATTCTATTTTTGGCAGTTAATCCTGACCACGGCAGAACTTCAAACAATCCTATTGATCACCAAAAAATATTGAATACAGTGCTAAAGCTATTTGAATATTCTTTTTGCTACCTTCTATAATACTACTCACCCTTTCGTTCTTTGTTTCAAGAATTCATATTACCCTCGTCTAAATTTTGTTCAGTAGGTACCCTGTCTCGTCAAAACTACTTTGTTGCGCAGAATAATACTTTCGGGGATGTATCAAAAAATAAAAATTATAAGTAGACAATATTCAAAATATCAGAATAAGGAAACAGATCAAATATAATGCCTTCAATTATAAACCAGATTAATTGTGTCATTCTTCAGCTGCACATTAATGTTCCCTCACGCTAAATTTTGTATCATTTCTGTTATTTTTTTTATTGGCTTTAGTGCTCCACACAATTTTTGCAGCTGAATTCAATTTGGCAATAGAATTCTTTGTCTTGGAATTCATAGTCAGTCAGACCATTGTGTTGAATTTGTAAACCTATATATATATATATATATAACCAACTCCTATCGTTCTTTCCTTCTGTTTTGGATCCTTTTGCATTTTCATTTTTTGATCCCCCATCACATATTCCCACCCTTACGCTCGCTTCAATACAGCAAGATGTTGTTTCCATTGGGAAGAATCTTTGTAACTATATGGTTATTAATAAATGTTGCTTTTTCTAAAGAAATCACGGGAAACGTGATTGACAGAGGTTTAATTGACTTAAATATTGGTGACGTTGTCATCAAATCTGGCGGTTCATGGTCCATTATCAACAATTTTATTTCCGTGTTTGTTGGTGAATTAGAAGTTGAAAAAGATGCTGATCTTTTCATATCGCTGACTTCCCCTTTGATTGGTCTTAAAGTTGTTTTAGCTTCCCTTCTCAAACCAATACACAATGATGGTGTTATTGCTTTTGACTCCCGTAAATCATTGGCATCTTCTACTTACAAATTGGTTGGTCTTTCATTTACAAACAATGGTGAAATGTATTTCGGATCTTCTGGTGTTATTTTAGGAATTACAGCTTTGACAGCAGCCAAGTGGACCAATACTGGTTTAATCGTTTTTTATCAAAGTCAAAGAAATAATGGAAATGTTTTCTTAGGTGCTCCTTTGGGTTCCATTAGAAACGATGGTCAAATCTGTTTGGTCAACCAGGTGTACAGACAAACCTCCAAGATCAAAGGTCACGGTTGTATCACTGCTGATAGGGACTCCACTATCTACATTTTCAATTCAATATTAGATATTGACACTACTCACAACTTTTACCTTGCTGATTCAAGATCTTCCATCATTGCAGAAGCCATTTCATTGCCACAAACATTCAATGTTTACGGTTTCGGTAATGGTAACAAAATTGGGTTGACACTTCCACTTATTGGTTTACCTTTGATTCATCCATCATTTACTTACAATGAAAACACTGGTATATTAACTTTGCGTACTACGTTGCTCACCCAAAAGTACAACATTGGAAAAGGATACAATACTAAATTGTTTGAAGTTGTCACTGATACTGGATTTGGATTACCAAGTACCATCAAAGGTAGTGTGAGATACAATGGTCCTGTTCCTCCAAGAGAGTTGCCAGAACTTTGTAAGCTTGAATGTAAGGAATTACCAGATGCTCCAGGTACAGAACCAACAAAATATACTAGTACCATTACTGTTACTGAAACCGATAGTGTTACCAAGACCCACACCATTATCGTTGATGAAACCACTGATTCTACTGGTTCATGGTATACCTCTACTTCTACTTTGCCAACATTATCTTCAAGCACAGAAGAGGATGAACCTACACCTACTAGTGAATCAACCGTTGAATCAACGTCAGACTTACCATCATCCACAGAAGATGAAACCAGCACCTTCACCTCAGAAGAGGAAGAAACCACTGACGTTGCTAGTTCTACCGAAGAAGAAACCACCGATGCTACCAGTTCCACCGAAGAAGAAACCAGTGATGTTGCTAGCTCCACCGAGGAAGAAACCACCGATGCTACCAGTTCCACCGAGGAAGAAACCACTGATGCTACTAGTTCCACCGAGGAAGAAACCACTGATGTTGCTAGTTCCACCGAGGAAGAAACCACTGATGTTGCTAGTTCCACCGAGGAAGAAACCACTGATGTTGCTAGTTCCACCGAGGAAGAAACCACTGATGCTCCTAGTTCCACCGAAGAAGAAACCACTGATGTTGCTAGTTCCACCGAAGAAGAAACCACTGATGCTACCAGTTCCACCGAAGAAGAAGCCACTGATGCTACCAGTTCCACCGAAGAAGAAACCACCGATGCTACCAGTTCCACTGAAGAAGAAACCACTGATGTTGCTAGTTCCACCGAAGAAGAAATCACTGATGTTGCTAGTTCCACCGAAGAAGAAACCACTGATGTTGCTAGTTCCACCGAGGAAGAAACCACTGATGCTACTAGTTCCACCGAAGAAGAAACCACTGATGTTGCTAGTTCCACCAAAAAAGAAACTACTGATGCTACCAGTTCCATTGAAGAAGAAACTACCGAGACTACTGATGACGAAACCAGTACTTTTGCTTCAGAAGAAGAGGAAGAAAGTAGCACCTTCAGACCAGAAGATGAATATAGTACCGAAGCCACTAGTGAATACACCACCTTTACCACTTACACCACCACCACCGAATACACTACTACTACCGAATTCACAACCACTACCATTTACACTACTGTCTGGGTTACAACTAATACTGATGGCTCAGAAGAGACTAAGACTGGTACTGTTACAGAAACTGATGTTGTCACAGAAACAGATGTTGTCACCGAGACTGACGTGGTTACTGAAACAAATGTTATCACTGAGACAGGTATTGCTACTGGCACAATAACAAGCGGTACTGAAGAAACTACTGAAACAGATGGAGCTAGTGAAACTATTGATGCTGGTGAAGTTAATGAATCGAGTGCTACATCAGTTGCAGGTGAAGCAACCACAGAGTATACCACCGTATTTACTACCACCACTGAGTACACCACCACCACTGAGTACACTACTATCATAGAAATCACTACCGTCTGGGTTACCACCGATACAGATGGCTCCGAAGTAACTGAAACTGGTGTCATCACTGAATCTAGTGTTGTTACCGAAACTGGTGTTATTACTGAGTCAAGTGTTGTTACTGAAACTGGTGTGGTTACTGGAACAACAAATGACGGCGAGGATGAAGCTACTAAGACTGGCAATGGTAATGCCGATGATTCCAACACAACTGGTAATGCTGAAGAATCTTATTCCTACTCAGTTGCAGGTAAAGCTACTACTGAATACACCACCACTAAAACTATAAATAACGGTGACGGTTCCCAAGAGACTCAAACTGGTGCCGGTTCTGTTGGTGAAAGTACTTCTTCGTCGAACTCCGGTGATAATGACTGGAACAGTGGCAATGATGGTTCCAATGACGGTAATGATGGTTCCAATGACGGTAATGATGGTTCCAATGACGGCAATGATGGTTCCAATGACGGCAATGATGGTTCCAATGACGGTAATGACGGTTCCAATGACGGCAATGATGGTACTGGAGAATCATCTGGTACACCTGAAGTTCCAATTTGGAGTGGTTCAGGTAACAGAAATTATGCCAGTACTTCTGTCATATTAGGTATGATTTTATCTACCTTGATTATGTTCGCATAGGTTTGAAGAGTTCTCCTATTAGCATATTGCAAATTCCGTTTCTGCAACTCGTTTATTCTTTTTTTGATTTTCAAATTTTTTTTTTTTTACATTGAAGACTATTGATAAAGTTCTTTGCTGTGTTCGATATCCTTCGTTTCTTCTTACTTTCTTGGGAATAATTGTTTATCAATTATACTTACGTTTTCGGTTCTACTATTTGCTTGAACATATAGAGTTTTTTATCCTTTTTTTATTTAGGTTTCATGTGTATTTTAAATAGCTGTAGATTTTTTTCGATATTCCGTAGTATTTAAATATTGATATTTGGTTATATATACTTTACGAATAATCTAAAACTTAGGTAGGAGTTTCAATTTGTTGGTTGCGCAATATCAACACCTATAAATCGGAAGGACTGATAATTTGATTTGTACTGGCTGCACCGACTAAAATAATTTTTTTTTTCACGAGGGTTTATGCAATGGTATATACCTATAGAGACTCAACTATGTAGTACTTTGCTGGCATTTGTTGCCATAAAGACATCCCTACATTGCTGCTTTTTGCAATTTGGGAAATTGTGTAACCGCATGCGAGACTGTTCTTCTTGCAAATGTTGTTGAACTAGTAATTTCGAATACGATATCAAATATTTTAAGATCTAAAGTAGATATAACCTCAGTTCGGATCAGAGAATCCAATATTCTACCAGTAAATTAGAAATTGAAATCACTTGCGAATCATATTTCCTTTTCAGAAAAACCTATAATAAAACTATTTCCTTTATATTTGTTTAATATTAATTGAAAATAAAACCTACTACTAGTCCTACAAAAAGTCTTCAGCAGTTATGTTTGATTTCTGGCACATTTGCCTGAAAATACTATCTTCAACATTGTACAATTTCTTTGGAGTATCAAATTCTTTAACTTGACCTTTATCCATAACCAAAACCCTTTCATAATTCAACACCGTCTTTAATCTATGAGCAATTGTTAAAATAGTACAATTTCTAAATTCTGAAGCAATCAATTTTTGAATTTTGGCATCGGTTTCATAATCAACACTAGATGTAGCTTCATCCAAAATCAAAATCTTGCAATCTCTAACCAATGCTCTGGCAAAAGCAATCAATTGCCTTTCACCCAATGAGAAATTTAATCCATCATCATGCACAGTTTGATCCAAGTGGAAGTTTTCATCCAATCCTGATCTCCTTAATGCATCCCATAATACAGCATCTGAATGTTCATTGAATGGATCCAAGTTTTTTCTAATGGTACCTTGGAACAACACTGGATCTTGAGGAATAATAGATAATTTGGATCTCAAATCATATAAACCAATGGTGGAAATATCAACCCCATCAATTTGAATACTACCTCTTTCTAATTCCGTCAATCTGTACAAGGCAGACATGATTGATGATTTACCAGCACCAGTTCTACCAACAATACCAACCTTTTCACCAGGATAGAAGTTGACAGATAATCCTTTCAAGACTAATGGCAAGTTTGGTCTATATCTTAAATGAACATTGTTAAAGCGAATGTAACCTGATTGTGGCCATTCTTCAACAGGCTCAGTTTCTGGCTTAAAATATTCCTTTTCTTGTGGCATTTCAAAGGCATATTCATGAACTCGTTCAACCGAGTTCATTTCATTTTCAACTTGTGTCATCGATCTAATGGTCAATGACAAGATACCAACCAATTGAAGAACATAATTGATCAACAACCCAGTACTGGATGCACTAATATCAAATTGACCAGTAATACACAATAAACAAACAATCAAAGAAACCAGACAAGTAACAAGATCCAAATGAACACATAACCATCTTTGAGTGGCAATTGACAAGTAGTATGCTTCATTCATTCTATTCAAATAAAGGTCATTCTTCTTGATGAAATCATTCTCAGCACTAAAAGCCTTGATGGTACTCATACCAGTTAAAGTTTCATTGAAGTTGTTGTAAACAAGGGATCTCTGAGTGGCTTCTAATCTTTTAATTTCTCTTGAAGAGCCTTGATAAAAGTTTGCCAAAAAAACAAAGACGAATACCAAAAATGGAATGGCAATGGCAAACCAAGGCAAGTAACAAGTACATAAAATCATAATCCCAATTAACAAAGCTAATGGGAACACAAACAATCTCATCTGTTCGCCAATTTCATTATCCAATGAATCAGTATCCTTGGTGAATCTGTTTAAAATTCTACCCAATGGAGTAGTGTCCATAAAACTCATTGGAGCATGCATGATTTTGGCAACTGCTTTGACATTCAAGATATGAGCAGCATTGTTTTGAATATATTCCAATGTTGTGAATTCCAAACCAGTGAAAATCACAGTTAAGAAAGCAAACAATACGTAAAAGGTGATATAAAAATGATCCGACTTGTCTTTGAACTTCTTTTGAACCCAGAATGATAACCAGACATTAGTAAAGATTTGACAAAAAGTAGCCACAATAATAATACCAAGTAACACAGGCAAGGCGAACTTACCCAACTTTCCAGTTCCCAATTCAAAATATTTCTTGTAAACATCCCAAGAAATTGAGTTGGTTGCTCTTTCTTCATCGGTAGTTGTTCTGCCAACAAGATCGGATGATGAAGAGTGTCCTTGAAAATTAGTAAATTGTTGTTGTTGTTGCTGTTGTTGTTGCTCAGTAGAGGTTGGTTGGTTGGTTGTATTGTTATTAACGTTGTTGTTATCAGAATCTTCCAGTTCGGTATTGTATTGAAGCAATCTTCTAAATCCTTGGTTGGAGTTTTTTAACCCAGCAGGAGTGCCAACATCAACTGTTCCATCTCCATTGAGATAGATAACTTTGTTGGCTCTGTTAACAAGATTCAATTGATGAGTAGCAAGAACGATAGTTGTGTTGCGTAAGAATTTCAAGAGACATTCTTCGACAATATGCTTACCGACTTTAGCATCAACAGCAGAAAGAACATCATCCAAAAGAATGATATCTTTATCAGCATAAACTGCACGAGCCAAGTTGATTCTTGCCTTTTGACCACCACTCAAAGTAATACCACGTTCACCAATTTCACTTCTGTCACCGGCTGGTAACATCTTCAAATCATCAATCAAGGCACAAGCATAGATAACTTTGGCATAACGTTCAGCATCAAAAGGTTTACCAAAGATAATATTTTCTTTGACGGTAGCATTTTGGATCCATGGTTGTCCACATGATAATAAAGAGCCATTTACTTTAACATAACCAGAAGTACATTTCATTTGACTAGCAATGGCATTCAATAATGAAGTTTTACCAGAACCAATTTTACCAGTAACAATGACCAATTCACCCTTTTGGATTTTGAAGTTAACGTCATGTAAGCCAGCAAATCCATCAGCGATTGTTGAACAATCTGATTCAGTATCAGAAGCAACGTCTTTAGTGGAAACGGTATGTTCTTTGGAATCTGAGTCGTACTCGTAAGCAAAATAACCTCTTGAGACTTCAATGGCAGTTGGTGATTGATTATTTCCAATGTAAAATTTATCTTCATAGTCAAGCAAATGTTTATAAGATTGATCATTGCAATCTTCATCCATGGTCAAGAATGTGTTTAATCTTCTAAATCCAATCAACGCATCTGCACCACTTGATAATGCCAATGGTAACAACATAATACTTTGTGCCAAGATAGCATACAAGGAAAGGGATGAGAAAACTTCTCCAGGGGTTTTCATGGAACCTGTGGCCCACATGGTGATAAATGAAAGCATTGAACTTAAAACTGGCAAGGTAACCGCATAAGCAGTGATGAAATTTCTCATGGCCTTGATGCTAAACAAGTATTTCATTTCTTGGTTTCTGACATCGGTGATGTTTAATTTGTAGGCCATTTCCCAGGCATAGAATTTAATAATCTTCATATTGTTCAACGCTTCTCTAATAAGGGATACTCTTTGATCGGTGAACCCAACCACTTTTTCACGGTTTCTGAACAAAATCTTTGTCAACAAAGTACAAATAACCAAAGAAACAAAGAATAATCCAATACCAGATAATGATGCAACACCAATGTTGACCAACAAAATAGCAACAGATATGATGACTGGGATTGGGAAACATAAAATCAATGGTTGGAAACCAATAGCCAAGTCGATTCTACTTAAATCAGTTGCCATTAATGAAGTGATCTTACCAATAGGAAAGGTATTAGCGGATTTGCTTGACAATTTGAATGCTTTTTCTAGAAGAACTTTGGTTAAAACACCTTTGGATTGGGCACCAACAATCATAGCATTATGGAAAAAGTGATTCAACAATAACCCATTAATGAAGATCAAACATACGGCTAAAAATGTAAACCCAATTCCTCTGTTGTAGGTAGTATATATTCCAAAGTATTTGTATTCAACAAAATCAATTAATTGTCTTGTGACCAAAGGACATAATGCAATAATAACAAACGCAATACTTAAACATAAAGTTGCAAAAATGTACAGTTTTTTGAAAGTCATGAACAAAGCTTGTGGAATAGCATATTGAGGCCACTTAAAGTTTTTCAAATCATTGTGTTCTTGTAAATGATTTCTTTCTGCCTTTCGTATAATATTCTGCAAATGGCCATCGAATTTCTTGTGCATTTCTTCAACAGTCAATTCAGGAGTCAATTTGTATAAATCGTCGGGATGTAATGTTCTCATGTATCCTCGTTTCAAGATTGGCCATAACCACCAAAATCCTATTCTATTGAATGGGTTAGTTTTGTGCCAAGGATATTCTTTTCTGTCTTCTTCATTCGGTATCATGGGAACTCTTTTAGAAAACATCCATGAAAAAAGTCTTTTCTCATTCTTTAATTCAGGTTGTGCTTCCAACGAACTAACAGATTCTTCATATCTTGTGGATTTTAAATAAAGAGAGTTGTTGTATGATCTTGAGTGGTGAGTATATGGATTGAATTCATTGTTGTAGGAACGATTTTCACTGTTGTAAGAATGAGATTCGTAGTTATTGGAGTATGTATCATAATGATCGGAATGGTTTTCATTAAAGGTGGTATCTTGTAAATCAAGGGAATCAATTTCAGGTTGGTAAGTAGCTGGTGGAGGAGTTATAGGGGAGTAAAACTGATCACTTCGACTAGCATGTTCATTTTGAACGAAATATGGATGTGTCATTGCTATGGGTATTCAAAAAATTTTTATAAAATCTAATGGATTAAAAATAATTAACTAATGAAGTAAAAGTAAGGGTAAAAGTAAAAGTAAATCTGGAATAAAACAAACAGATAATTAAACGATTAATTAAAATAACTTGAAAGTTCAACGAACGAAATGAACTAATGAAATGAAACGAAATGGTATTTTAGTTTTTTTTTTATTAACGAAAGGAAATTCTCTTATAGAGTTGGAACTTCAGTAAGGAAAACTTGGGAAAACAAGTAAAAAGGCTATTCATTTTTTTCATAAAAAAAAAGGAAAGAACGAAAGGAAGGCTTTGGTGGGATTTATATGAAGCTTAGGTCATTTTTGGTGAACGGAAGAATATTTTTTTTTGCAGTTAAAAAAAAGGGCATTAAGAAAACACATTGAACATAATAGGAAAGTTATCTCACGCTGTCTTAGCACTAAAAACAAAGAATACTTCTCGGTCGGGGAATCAAAAAAAAAAGTAAAAAAATTTATTTCCTTATTGGGAAGTACAATAATTTTGAACCTTTCATCCACTTCGTCAACTATTGTTCTACCACAACATGAAATACGAAAACACGGTTCACATTTCTTCTGCGTTTGATTTGCCGTGTTAGTCTAAATTTATAACTAATTCATTTGATTTATTCGATAATCACATCTTGCGTATTATTTTGCAGGGTAAGGGGTTATGAATGCCATTAAAGGCCACCTAAGTGTCTCACGATAATAAATTTAGATACGCAACATATATAGACAATCAATTCTTACAGAAGCTTCTCTTGAATCTTGTACATTGTGGGTAAGTGGTAATAGATGCGATGGTGATGGTGGAGACGGTAATGGGTGAAGCTGATGTCCTCTGAATAAATCACAATATTGCCCACTAAAAATGTGGCTTAATTCGGCGATGAGACTAATTAGAAAATCTTGTAGTTTTTAAGCCTTACATATCACACTGGCTTAGAATTCATTAATACTACGTCATCCAGGTAGTAAAAATGGTAGTAACAGTGGTGGAAGTAGTGGCAGTGGTGGTATTTGTTCTTCAGATTTTATACAGGAACATTTTTTTTTTTTTTTTTTTTTTTTTTTACAACAATTTTCATTTGATTTCCCAATTGGGTTATTCTACCAAGAAAAAAATAAAAAACCTAAAAAATCCACCACAACAATTCTCCTTGTTCTTCCTCGTTCGCGCTTGTTACACTAATTGTTGTTTTTATACCCATTTGACAATTAAGTCAATAAAAGAAACGAAGAATAAAACACTGGAATGCCGGTAGAAAGAATGAACATCATCATCTCATAACCTCGTGGCCATTCATCTCTCCACACTCACACGCTCTAAACCTTACTTGATCTGTGATTGGTCATTCAACTCGCATGACTCTATTTTTTTTTTTTGGGGGGGGGAGGATATTCTCACGCTTGCAACACACACTCAACGTAACCCAAAATCCGTATCTATGAAACTTGTATTTACAAATATATATTCTATATACATATTATTATTACATTATTTGCTATCTACAGGTTCATTACTCTCTATATCACTCTTCTTGTCTTCTTCAACCTCCCTATTCTTCTCGTGGTCATTCAGTCTACTTTTCTGTTCTACCGATTCTAAGTGAATCTTTTTGCCCAGATTGACAACTTTGGTATCATCAAGATCAATAAGATCATAAATATTCTTCCTGATTTTTTCAAATATCTTCATTTTATCTTTTGGATCTGAGGTATTGTTCAAGGAACCAATTTTCCTTATTTCATTCAATAATTTGACATTACTGTCAGTTAAATCGTCTATTTGTGACAAAGTACTTTCCAAATAACCCAATGGTCTTTTTAGAACAGTTGGATAACGATCATGATGAACTTTTGGCACAAGTGCACCAGGTAAATAAAACATTATGCCTGCCTTTGTTATCAATTTGTACACATGAATTCTTTCTTCTACTGATGAAAATTTCCATTTAGAAAATAATAATCTCTTGAGTATTTCAATCAATGAAAAAGAATACTCTTTTGGAAGCCTCTTCTTTCCCGGGATATTCTTAATCCAATCAAGTCCAGTTGCGGTGAATATGGCGAGATTCTTTGAAAATAACGATATTTGTTCATAGGTCCATACATCGTCCTTCAATTTCAACAGACCACCATGATTGTATTTATTACAATAATTCAAATCTGCTTCCAAAGCTTTCCATACACGATCTATGCTTTTGTAGTATGGTATTACTCCCTCAGGATTGTATTCTCTGGAACATAGAATACTAAACAATTCCACAATTAAATTACTTCTGGTCATTCCTTTATGGTTGCACCTCTCACCAATGATATCAACAAACCAATCCACTAATCTGTCATCCATAATGGATAGAATGGGTTTTCTATTACCCTTTTTAGGTATTGAATCAGGTGTTAAAACTCCATCAAGCACAAATGGTCTGTTGTCAAAAACAGCCAAGTTGACATTGATGCCTCCCCATTTAAACAATGCATAGTAGAAGGCAATTACAAATTCATTCAATTTTCCCATATTAATCAAACAATCAAATACTTGTCTCAATAAGAATTTGTTAATCTCATATTTTTCCTGTGATTTAGAATCAACTTTTCTTAGGAAATTGATCAATGGTTCTGGTTCTGGTGAAAACAGTTTAAATCCTGGACGTGAAAATTCAGGATTGAAATTATCGATCTTCATATCTGTAATGACTTTGCGTGGATCCACTTGTTCAGCCTTTTCAGCAAATATAAATTTAGTGTCCTTGCAATTGTCAATGGCACTTTTAATACGTCTGTCAGTGTTCTTCATAAGTGTTCCATCAATTCTAAATGGAGAAGTACTTGTTGCACACTCCACAAATTTTAACATCAGTCTAATTTCAGGAGAAACTTGTTGTAATATCTTCAATGCGGCTTGTCGATAAATGTAATGAGAACCCAGTTGCAATTCGTCACCAGTACCTGACCCTATATTAGACAAGGCAGATACGTAAACGGAAACCAATGGCATATCAATCTCAATTTTGGTTCTATTCCACGCCCTGACAGCTTTAGTATGGGCTTCTTGATCAATTACTGAATTCTCTGATTTTGGTGACGGCGGTGGTGGTGGTGGTGGTGTAGCTAATGTTCTTGCTTGGTTGAAAACAATCTCAGCCATCCTGGCATGACCCCCTTGCAAATCCAATAATTGTAAAGTACGCGAATCCTTAGTCAATGTTTTATCGTAAACAATTTTCAGTTTTTCCCTTTCAAAATACATATTGACACCATGAATAAGGATGGTAAAGGTTTGGGCATTTGGGTATATTCTTGGTAATCCATTTTCTTTATCTTCCATCAATTCATCAAACAACTCCCAAGCTTTGGCTTGTCTATTTCTGAAATCTTTAACCAACACACTTAAACAAGCGTTAAAACCTTCTATTGGAACTTTTTCACTTTTTGCTGCCAAATCGGCTCTCCATTTTTTGAAAATTTCCAATACACTATCAACATGATAACTGTTTGCCTTACCCCATGCGAGTGCCTTGGCCATGCCATCAAACAACATAATATACGTATAATTATCACTCAGTATCCCATATGATTTTCTTCTGTGGAACAATTTCAAACCTTCATTGACCTCACCAGTACTCAACACAAATTGGGTAATGACGTTCATCGCAGCCACAGCAACATCGTTCTTTGTAAGACGACACAAGTACAATGCTCTAGTAATATCTTTATCGGCAGCTAACAAATCTTTCACATTCATAGTAACGTAGAATTTGTCTGACATTTGTTTTTCATCAGTACCCAACAATGTACGTGCTAGAAACCTATTGATTTGTCTACCACTGATTTCTTTCACCCTAAGTAGATTTCTAAAGAGTTCTTTGGATGCTTTACTTCTGAACTGTATATCATGTGCTCTCAATTTGCTAATATCCATGACTTTATTATTGTCGTCCACAAACTGGACATCACCGTAGTTTTCCCTCAACACTCGTAAGGCTCTATTTTTATCAACTTCTGGTCCTTTTCGAAAATTAGTTGATCTGCGAAATGTTTTCTTGGGGATGCAAAAATCATAATCAGGTTCAACGGCAGCACCTAACTTATATTTAATCTTGTTGTTCAGTAAAATCGTCGTCCGCAGGAACATTCGACGGCTTACAGTTACAGATGTGCGCATATATGCGCTTGCCCTTAACATTGTGAATTATGAGATGGAGTTGATATCGGTCTGATAGAATAGAACATCATCTGTATAAAATTTTCAGTATTTGCACTTTTTTTTTTCTCTCTCTCGCGCGCTCTGTTTCTTTCTGATATTTCGTGGGATTGCGATGTCTCGATCTACTCGCAATAAATTTCCTCGCTAAAACAAAACACCCCCATCTCGATAGCCCCTCTACCACCGACTACATTTCAGTATAAGATATTATCAAGTCTCTACTCCAGTGATATGAGTGCCCCAGTTGAAGAAATATCAAATCAGAGCGATGAATCCTATCAGAGAAATCAATGGCTCCTGGCTAAAAATGCCATAAGCAAGTTGGTAGGTCATCTTGATAGAACGAATATTAAAGAAATCGTAATACAGTTGTTTCGAATCAATCTAATACGGTACCGAGGATTATTGGTACGACGTATCATGAAACAGCAATTATCAAACCCAACCCAAACGGACGTATTGTCTAGTTTAGTTGGTGTTCTTAATTCCAAAATACCTGGAGTTGGACAATTGTTAGTCAATAGAGTGCTCCTACAATTCAAGAAGAATTTCTCCCAGAGCAGCAACAATCGCAAGACAAAAGTATCAATTGGTTTCTTATGTCAATTAGTCAACCAAATGGTTGTTAATGAGATTGTTCTACTTCAAATATTACAGATATTATTGGAAGATCCAAATAACGATACAGTGGAAATATCCCTCGAAATTGTTAACCAATCTGGTGCATACTTGTGCAAGAACTCTAAGAATGCATTGATTATGATCTTGAATAGATTGAGGGATATACTTCAAGAAGATAGTTCATTGAACCACAGAAACAAGAAATCAATAGCGTACGTGTTGAAACTTGGCAGATCAGATTTCAAAGATGTTCCCATTGTGGCTAAAGCGTTGGACCTTGTTGAAGACGACGACAAAGACCCTCACGTGATTGCATTAGATGACGAGTTGTTGTCGGAGGACCATCTCAGTATATTTCATGTGGATAATGATTACCTTGAGAATGAAAAGGAATATAAGGAATTACAGGCGGATATCTTAGACGACGAAGAAGAAGGACAAGATGGAGCCGATGCAGCTCAAGTGGTGGAACCAGAGAAGAATGAAAAGGTTACAGACTTGGGTAAATCAGATTTATTGCAATATCAAAAAATGGTTTACTTGACCATCATGTCATCAATGTCTTCCGATGAAGCAGTTCATAAACTATTAAAGTTAAATTTCAATAAACAGAAAGAGGAGAGATCTCATGATAATGAGATATTAGCAGATATGATTATTAAAAGTTGTTCGCAAGAAAAAACCTACTCCAAATATTATGGTGTGATTGGGGAGAAATTAGTGGCCAAGAATCATTATTGGCACGATACATTTGTCAATTTATTCAAACATTACTATGATATAATTGAGAATTTTGAGACCAATTCATTAAGAAATTTAGGGAAATTTTTTGGCCATTTATTGGCATCTGATAGATTTGCCTTGGATAATGCATTGAATGGAATCAAATTGACAGAAGAAGATACAAACCCAGCAAGGAGAATCTTGCTCAAGTTTATATTTCAAGAAATGATTGAAGAATTGGGAATAAATGAAGTCAAAGAACGATTGATCAATGATGAATATGTGAAACCATTCATTAAGGGTATCTTCCCCGTGATTAACCCCACATGGAAGGATGCGGATGATTTGAGATTTTCTATCAATTTCTTTACTGCCATTGGTTTGGGAGTATTAACAGAAGAAATGAGGGCTGTATTGAATAATTTGCCTGAAGAACGAGGTAGAAGTAGGTCTAGAAGTGACTCCAGAAGCAGAAGCGGAAGCAGTAGTCGCAGTTATTCCCGAAGCTATTCACGAAGTCGATCAGGGAGTTATTCCAGAAGTCGATCTAGGAGTGACTCCCGATCTCGATCACGATCACGATCAAGATCAAGGAGTTATTCCCGAAGTGCTAGTGCAAGTCCTAGGGGTCGTCAGGAATTTAGAAGTAGAAATCACAATGAGTCCCGAACTCCTTCTCGTGAAAACTTGAAACGAAAACGTAGTCATTCTTCAAACGATGGATCAAGTCATCTTCAGAATGTTCTTGATGGCATGAAGTAAACGATGTATAGTAATAATAAATATCGACTCCTATTCTTATGTACGGGTTTTGCACCGGTACGATACCAAATTGCGTCGTGACCAAAGTCCGCGGTACTTATACTCCAGTATTCGCAAATATCGGTCTTTTCGCACCGAATTTCGACACAAAGAATTTTTTTTTCTTTTATTTTTTTTTTTTAGTCAGGCGAAAGAGACGTTGCAGGTGGAACACAATTTCCAGTCATCCTAAACAATTGATTGTCTTTTTTTTTCTTGTTTTAGATCACGTGTGACGGGCCACAACGCTCAGGATGTTTCCGGAATAACGTTTTCTCATCTTAATGTAGATGGCAAAGAGCCAATCAAGTATAGGGAAACATAACCATATAACATACTACAGCCTAATAGTCATTGATGATGGATGGTGGATTCGAAAATAGTCATACATATTGAAGTCGTACAAAAGGAGAAACGCCCCTCGGATGAACTGAATGGCCATGATATTACACACGGTAGCTGCATGATTTCAATTTTTTTTATTGCTCAAATTTTTTTTTTTCAGCCAATGAAACAACGGCAGTTTGCAATACACAGAACAATTTTCGATTGTTACGGGTAGTTGATCGCTTCTAGGAACAGAGAAAAAACTACGATATAAATTAATTCTATTTTCCCTTTGAAAAATTTTTTTGTTGACTTCTATATTTTTTTTTTTTTTTTACTTCTTTTCTTTCTATTCACTACAAACAAGTCAATCTCATATATAAATCAACAATGCCAGCTCCATTTGAACAAGGTAACGAAAAGAAAGGTGCCACTTTATTTAAAACTAGATGTTTACAATGTCACACCGTTGAAAAAGGTGGTCCACACAAAGTTGGTCCAAACTTGCACGGTGTCTTCGGCAGAAAATCCGGTTTAGCTGAAGGTTTCTCTTACACTGATGCTAACAAGAAGAAAGGTGTTGAATGGTCCGAACAAACCATGAGTGATTATTTGGAAAACCCAAAGAAATACATTCCAGGTACCAAGATGGCTTTCGGTGGTTTGAAGAAACCAAAGGACAGAAACGATTTGGTCACTTACTTGAAGAAAGCTACTTCTTAAACAACCTAATGTTAATGAAATAAACTAAAAAACAAATGCTGAAATGAAAATAACCAAAAAAAAATTACATTTAAAAAACAAAGACGTTTTTAATGTTTGATAGACATCACAAGGCAATTAATTGTAATAGAAGAGAATCAAGTAATTGGTTTTTTCGATGATTGTCTAACTTTGCTTTTTTTTTTATATATAATTTTTGTTATTAATATTCTTTGATATATTCTTTGTACTGTGTATATATATTCTTTTACTGATATTTATTTTCCTTTGATCCTTATGAATTTTGTAGGCGCAAGTTTTTCAAGTTCTCTTGCGTATTGTATCGTATTGTATTGTTTTGATCAATTAAGGTCATTTCGGAAGTTAATGTTGCTAGTGACGTTACTGGCTGAAATTTTGACTCTGACACGACTGTTGCTATTTACGCGGCAACTGCATAGAAGCAGACGGAAGGAAAGTTAGCCACTGGAAGGAAGAAGGAAAAAAAAAATAGAACATAAAAATTTTCTCCTGTTGGTCGTGGTACTGTTGGCCTCTGAGGTAGACTCTGTTGAATTCAGTACAAGAAAAGGAAAAAATCATGAACAACGATCCTAAGTTCCAGGTCCAGGTAGACCCTAATGAAGATACCGAATGGAATGATATATTGAGACTGCATGGGATCATCCCTGAAAGACCACCTTCACCAACCGCAGAATTGGAAGCTGCCTTGGACGAAGCAATTGTCAGACAACACGAAAATAGATTAGAGAATAAAGATTTAGATGAATTGGATGAATTAGAAGATGAAGAAGATGAAGACTTTTTGAACTTCTATAAGCAAAAACGTATGGCTGAATTGAAGAAAATCTCGGAGAAGAAAAAGTTTGGTCATGTTTTGCCAATCGATAAGAAAGAATATGAAGACGAAGTCACAAAGGCATCTAATGAAGCATTTGTATTAGTTCACTTATCGTTACAATCAAGCTTACAAAGTAGATTATTGGGGTCTATACTAAGTACTTTGGCACCAAAATTTGCCGAATTAAAGATCTGTGATATTCCGGCACAAAGATGTATTGAAAACTATCCCGAATCCAATTGTCCAACATTGATTATATACCATAATGGGAATGTTCTCAAACAATACATTACATTGACTCAATTGGGTGGTAATGCAACTTCTGTCAAAGACATTGAACAAGTTTTGGTTGATGTGGGTGCTGTGGACTTCAGCGATAAGAGATTAATTGTAAATAATGAAGATGAAGATGACGATTTGAAAGAAGCTAGATCATTGAGATTTGCAAAGAAATCAATTAGAAATGACAAGAGTAATCTACTGGATGATGGCGACGATGATGATGATGATTTTTACGATTGAAATATTTTTCACCTACTTATTAATAGACGACGCATTTTTTTTTTCAAGTTACGTGTTTTGTGTTTGATAGTTTAATCCGACCATAATGATAATGACAATGATAATGAGATTTCCATTCTGTATAATATCAAAAAAAAAAGAATATAGCATTAGAATCGACCAGGGCCATTCTGTAGATCTTTTGGTTTTATATTTTTATTTTCATTTTCATTTCTTTTTGGGTTTTTTTTTTACAACCACACTAACACATATAACCACCGCCCCATTTTTTTTTTTTTATTTTTTTTTTTAATCTTGCAACAACAATTAACCCATACCAAAAATATAACGATACAACAAAACCACAATAATTCACAAGACAATCATTGGATATCCACATGTCGGTCCTTTCAAGTACCATTGATACCTTGATTACTGAAGCTGGGGATGTAGTCGACCATATAATTCCTTTGAATAATGGCACTTCTGTAATAGTGGATGGCAGTAAAGGCAATGGTTCATTGCCAACAACACCAAGTACTCCAGAAGAAACTCCAAGTGCAAGCATTGAAGAGTTGTGTACTGCTGTTGATGAATTACCTGGTGAACCCCCACTCATGGAAATTGAAACTACATCAATTGCTTCAGATTTGAATACCATTCATCGCACCACTGACTCTGGACCACCACTTTTTGAAAGAACAGTTTTACAATATCATGATATCCAAGTTAATGTACCAGAATCAAGAGTTAGCTTAACAGCTACAGAAGTTGACACAGATCCATCATTGAGCCACTCATCAGTAGGTTTCCCAGATTCAGCAAAGCCACAAAGGGTTCCATCTCCAAAAAAAGAGTCCGTACATAATGTTTATGATATTGAAGAACTTGTGCATGAAAACCACCCCGAAGTTGCTGAAGCTGTTCCTCCAACAGAAGAAAAGAAAGTTAATCCTGTAAGTCAAACATTGAAAATGAATGCCCTGATAAAAAAATTCAAACTCGGTAACGTCACCAATGAGGCTGACACAGATGAAGTTCCGCTTATAGTCAACAGTCCTATTGCTAATGAGATTAAATTGCCAAGCAATAATTCCTGGGTGTTGCAAGACTATGAGCAGTTATTTGGATCCAAGAATTTCCAACGTGAAATAGACTTAGCTAAATCATTAAGATTTGTGGATGAATTCTCCGACCCCATACCAGATTTGAAAGACGAGGAATTGATATATATCTCCACCAGAATTATCAATCCGGCAAAAATTCTATATTTGTATTTAGAAAGTTCAACTCGCAAGCGAGACTTGTACCTTGATTTGATAATGAGTAACAATGGCTGCAATATCTTGTTGCAATTGATGAAATTTTTCAGAGAAAATGAAATTAATATTATCAAACTGGTCAATGCGGTTCATGTACGAATCCTGGCTTCGTATGTTCACCAAATTAAAGTTGTCCTAGGAATGTTTATGGAAATGGGCAAGTTTTTTCAGAAAATTAGGACCTTGGGGTTGTTTATCGGGATCCATCAATATGAAAACGGCTACGTTTTGGGAGCTCCACAAGAAGAGAGGATACAGTTACCTTCGGGATTAGAGAAAATATACCTTTCCAATGGATTGAAGTTGAGTGATTTCTCACATTTACCGGTTTCTGTGAAACATATTGGATTGCATAACGTTCATATTGTTGCGTTTAGCAAGTTCAATCTATGTAGAAACTTGGAGAGTCTTCACATCAGTGGGGATGAAATAGAACTAAATACTAGATTGGATAATTTCCCACCTGGATTCCATGCCCTAAAGGATGTAAAGTTTGATGCCTCGGTTGTGGTTAACTTTAATTTTGAAAAATTTGTCCATTTGAATTCCTTAAGCTTACTGAATGTAACCTTTGGGCAATCACGACAATTGGAATTCCCAATACAGTTAAAGAAGTTAGAGTTTATCAACTGCTCGCTTTCATCACATGTTCCAGCATTTCCTGATAGTTTGAAAGTTTTGGTTATATCTGGAAGCAAATGGAGTAGCAAAAGAAATGCGAACATGTCCCGGTTGCAACGCTTGAAGCTTCGTGATGTTCAAGTTAAAGATTTGACGGACAAATTGAATTCTTGCTATGGATTATTGAGTCTTGAAATCACAAATTGTGCACTTCATAATGTGGACAAATTGCGACTTCCTGCCAAATTGAGCGTATTGAAATTGATCAATGTTAATCTTGGTAGTGCATTTAGGTTTTCTGGATTCCCTAATTCATTGGAGCAAGTTGATTTAGAGAACAATGGCATTTCTAGTCTTGTACCCAAGGGCAAGTTGAAATCATTAAGAATTGCTGCAAATAAATTGGCAGGCAGAGTTGATATGACAGGTATCCCTGTTGGTGAAGTTAACCTAGAAGGTAATAAAGAACTAGAGTCGTTGTTTTTACATGACAAGACCACAATTTTAACCGCAAACAATACCCAGATTCAGCATATAACTGGTTCTGGGTTGACCAAACTTGTATTAAATGGATGTAACACCATTGATTGGAAATTGTTTAGAATTCCGCAATATGTTACCCAGTTGAGTCTTCGACAATGTGATATTGTTAATTTCGAATCACAAGAAGTTGTTAATCGTGTAAAGATGTTGGACCTAGGAAATAATCGATTGAAGACTGTTAACTTAACAAAGTATAGTAATTTGGAAGATGTTGAGTTGTCTCACAATGGATTGACCAGTCTTGTAACAGGGAGCTTCCCGCCTAGTATAAAATCAATTAATGCAATGAAGAACCGTATATCAGAAGTTGGATTACTGGAACTTGAAAGCTTGGATTGGTTGCAGTTGTCAGATAACAAATTGAATAGTATGGAGAAGATGGAAATGCCCCCAAATCTCAGTACTCTCATTTTGAATCACAATAATTTTGGAGAGATTAATGATTCCATAACTAAATTACCTGAAAAGTTACGTCATTTAGAGTTGAAGAAATGTAGAATTACAAAGTTGGATTTAACATTGGGTTCCGATCTAATGTCATGTTGTTTGAATGGCAACAAGTTGCATCTGAAGAATTTTCAAATCCGATTTAGCAAACTTCCATCCAATCTCAAGTTTCTTGATTTGGGTAGTAATTTTTTCAAACTGTTTGATTTCAGTATGGTTGATGGAATTGAATTGGCGGAGATAAATTTGGCTAACAATATGTTTGATGATATTCCTGATCTGATTCCTGATAATATTTTATCAGCTATTATCTTTAAGGTTCATTGAATAGGATAAAATAGAATTAGGGCTAGTATTAAAATATATAAATTATTAGTGTAGGGATATTTTACTGATGGTATATTGGTTTGTAACAACTACAGAAAGACGAGGTAATAATAATTATAATAATAAATATAATAATACTAGAAGCGCAATTTGGATCAAGCGCTGTTGGTACTGTCACACACACACACTCTCTCTCTCTCTCTCTCTCTCTCTTTCTTTGACTCTGATACACCGACCAAATCATTTCGTACTACAACCTGTCTTCTCTCTTGTGATTGTTGATCGCAAAGTTATTTGCTATTAGATCACTGAACCAAAAGACTGATCTCTATATCAATACATATACCCTATTGTCAATCAACTACTGAAACACAAACTCAAGTTATTAACCGCTGTGTACCTTGAAACGAAAAAAAAAAAAAAAAAATTTCGTCATTGTAAATCAACGAACCCTATTACGTCTCTCTCAGTTTCACTCATACTTCACTTTACATCAGTCGCATTCTCAGTTCTTGTTTGAAAAATTTACAACCACCTTCGCCTTCACTCAATACCTACCACTGCCTTACGCATCGCACCACATCCATCCACTCCTTCCCCCTTTCTATACCATCCTTAGTTTGATTTCTTTCTTTACCCATCTCAACTGTCTCTTCTGTATAACCACTATTCATATATCCCTTCCTTATATTGCCAAACATCCCGCCAAAAAAAAAAAAAAAAAATGTATTCAGATAAGACTGTTCCTGGATCAAATGGCAGTAGTAACATCGCAATCGGCCAACAACAACAACACCATCATCATCAGGGATATACCAATGGTACATCTACTTCATCACGATTAAATCATAATGGTAAAAAGAAAGGTCAGAATTACAAGTCTATGCATACTATGGAATTAACACCGCAGCCGGATAACTATTCATGTATAAAATCATGTCCCCATATTAACAATGTATTTGAATCCACGGCCAAAGAAACGGTATTTGAAACCTATAGACAAGCTGTACTAATATCACAACCTGTTACAAGTGATAAAACCTATCAATCCAGGAAGGATCATTCTCTGATTCCTCAAAGTGAAATATTAGCATCAAAAATCACGTCGTTGAAATGTGATGAATGTCATCTAAGTGATTTTGAAAACTCCATGATTTGTTTACAATGTCCTCATGTTGGATGTTGTTTCAATGATAAAAACCATTCATATTCGCATTTCAAATCCAGTCAACATCAATTTTCTATTGATTCTGGTTCCGGGTTGTTGTATTGTTATAAATGTGATGATTTCATAAACCATCCAGATTTGGAAAGGATTCGAATGAAAGTGATTGATTCCGATTATTCAAATTCTGCTAATGATGAAGAAAATTATAGTGATCCTGGGACATTGGCCACTAGGGGATTGAAAGGATTTGTTAATTTAGGAGCCACTTGTTTTATGAGTTCAATATTACAAACATTGATTCATAATCCCATTATCAAATATCATTTTTTCAATAATGATTTGCATTATTTCAATTGTGAACGAGGTCACAATCAATACGTCAATAACGGTTTTATAGATGAAAATAATGCCTGTCTTACTTGTTCCATGGATAATATTTTTCAGAATTTTTTCACGGCGGATAATTTGGATGGGTTTGCATTATCTAATTTTTTAGCTACGTCATGGCATAAAAAGAAATCATTGGCCGGGTTTCAAGAACAAGATGCTCATGAGTTTTTCCAGTTTTTATTGAATGAATTACATGTGGATCATAGTCGAATCATGACCGCCTTGGGTGGGGAGGATACTGATAATAATACGGCCCAATCTCACACTTCTACATGTACCTGCATTAGTCATAGTGTTTATGGCTTCCAATTAAAAAGTTCCATTGAATGTGATTCTTGTTTTTATGTGAGTAATACCATGGAACACGTGAATGACTTATCATTGGAATTGAACAATAGTGGTAGTTTGTATGATTGTTTGGATCAATTTACTAAAGAAGAAAAATTGGAACATTATTCATGCACCAAATGTTCTTCGGTTAAAACTACCACCAAAACATTAAAAATTCAAACGGCTCCAGCTGTATTAACATTACATATGAAGAGATTTAAGCATGATTTAAACTCGACCAAAATCGAAACCAAAATTGAAGTACCGATGTTTTTAAACTTGTCAAAATACTCCGTGGAAAATGGAGATAAAGTAAAGCAAGTCTATGAATTATTCGGTGTGGTAGTGCATGAAGGTTCTATATCAACGGGTCATTATACGGTTTATATCAAGACTTCTGGACAATGGTATAAATGTGATGATTCGGTGGTTTCATTGGTAAATCAAGAGGAAGTTTTGAATTCAAATGCTTATTTACTTTTCTATATCTTATAGGTTTAGTATTTAACTTTTTTTAAAAAAAAAATTTGCATCGAATGAATGAAAGAAAGTCAGAACGAGATATCTTCACATCAAACCAGATATTATTGTAATTATAAAGGAAATTACAAACGAAAGGCTGAGATTATAAGCCCTTTCTCTGTGTCTATTATCATGTCTTTAATTAAATTAAATTACAAAAAGACATGGAATAAGAAAAATTTCCTCGACATTATCCCCGATATAGACTGCCACACTAGGGTACTGCGTGGGTAGGCTTATCATTATCATTTGGTGTGGATATTGAACAATTGATAACGGTTATGCAGCCCACATAGTTTCACAGCCGATTGGTACAAAATACAAAAAGAAAAGAAATGAAAGGAAATGAAAGGAAAGGAAAAAGCCATTTTGGATAACACATTTATGAAACTGGACCTAGACCTTTTCTTTTTTTATATATATCAGTTTATTATTTCTCCGAAAAAAATGTCGTTTTAATGGTTGCAATAGTAGGCTTTGCATTAATTGATAAATTGATTAATTTGTTAATTAATAAAAGAAACGAAAAGAAGAGGAAGAAAAGAGAAGAGAAAAACGTTAAATTGGATAGTGAAACGTGTTCATCTTCTACGTAATCATCATTAGAAGGAATAGAATAAGATGATGGTGACCCTTTAATTCCAAGACAATCTTGTTTATCAATTTATTGTTTAGATTCAAAAGTGAATGACTGGTTGTGTAGATCTGGATTTTCACTTCTACAGTTTATTGATTCTGTTATTTTTTTTTTCTTGGGCGCGAGTGGGCGGAGATCATTCCTTCGTTTGTGTGCCTCGTTCATTCGACGTAACTCGCAAGAAGAAAATATAAGAAAGTAAAAAAAACGGGCTAAGCAGAGCAGGAGCAAGAGCAAACGGCCAAGTCAAAAGTCAAAGGTTAAGTTAAAAAGGGGAAAGAAATAAGGAAGCTGTGCCCATTGGCTATGTAAACACAGGACAACAGAACCGAAGCTAAGTTTGGTTTTTTGCTTATGCGATATACTAATAAGAATATTACTAAGATGGTACATGGCAACGGTATATACCCCCCCCCCTCCACCACCTCTTCATCTCTATTTCCATTTGATATTCCCCCTTCGACATTTTTTTCTTTTAATTTAATTTCCCGAATGTCTCAAATCTCCTTCATTTGATATTGGTTCAGAGCGGTAGTAAAAGTAAGTGGAAGAGAGAGAGGTGTATTGGTACACCACATGGTAACAGATTCAAAACCACAAAATCTAAATTTCTTTAATTTAACTAAATTAGGAAAAAACTGTAAAGAATTTCCTGTATTCTTTTCATTGCTCTACTGCACTTCACTGCATAGTTCTTACACAGTTCTTACACAGTTCGTACACAGTTCTCGGATCACTAGATTTTTAAATACTTTCCTTTTCCAAGATAGATAGTAGAACCTGGAGGAGGAAAGTTGAAAAAAAAAAAAGTAATAAACTTTTTAAATTTTTAAATTTTTAAATTACTCTCGAACTTTGGTGCTCGAAATTCCTGGGCTTTTTACATTTCTAATTTATCAAAGTATATATGTATATATCGGTAGGTGAAAGTGGCGGTGGCTTATCACCAGAATGATATCCAAAATAGATTTTCTCTTCATTTCTGTATATATATTCTCTAAAATAATTTTCGATGACGTATTGCTTTGTTTCGTATGTTTCGTATGGTGATGTGGATATGTTAGAATATGTCTAATGTGTATATGCGTTTATATATGTATATGTACATGGGTATCAGCTGTGTAAGTTTTGTATGCCCCACTTGATGCTGAAAGAAAGGAGGCAATGAACCCCGATTGTGATTACCGAAGAGTAAAGATTTCCTTAAACAATAAAAAGAAAGCAACAGGTTAGGTAGTCGTGCGCCAACAGATTGACACAAAATCAAAATCAAAAAAAAAAAAAGAATGAAACGGAATGGTACCGCAAGGGGGTTTCTTCACTCATGAACTACATACCAAAGAGATACTAATACCAGCATTATTCATACAAGACAAGAATATAACCAATAAAAAAAATGTGTTCAAAAGAAACAGAATGGTTTTTTTACGGGATATGTGACAGCTTCTTGGAACAGGGCAGTGACGTGGTAGGTTTGTTATGAAATATGTCGTGAATGTCTTTCGGGGCAGTTGAAGACATAAATTCCGAATTCAAACCCAAGGATAAAAAGAAGCAAAAGAAAGCACAGAAACATATGAAAAGAACACAAGAAATTTAACAATCAGTTTGGCTTTTGCAATAATTAAAATTTTATCTTGTTTGTTTGTAGCACAACTTAATTTCTCTTAATCAGGAAAATTTACTAAAAAAAAAAAAAAAAAAAATTAACCCTTTGGTTTCAAGAAAGAACTAACCATCTTTATACACTTTTTTTTTTCCATTCTACATATCTTACATCTCTTACATTTACATTTTCATTTTCACTTATTTCCACATATGTCATTATCTCCAATATGTATATATTTAAGACCAAATATTTCCTTGTTTGAAATATTCCTAAAAAAATAAATTTTTTGAAAAAATGGTTTAAATCTTCCTTTATCGATTTAGAAAACTATTATCAAGACCACCGATATTTATACCCCCTATCCCTTGTTGTTTCACTTCATTTCGCCTAAGGTTGTTGCTTTCTTATTCCTTCTTTCGAGTCCGTTCCTTTCTTCATTTTCATTTCTTTTCATTTCTTTAATTCTTTGATACCCAAATCCATTCTTTCTACAATCATCCCATCCCCCCCCAAAACAAAGTCATGAAATTCTTCGTTTTATTACTAGCTTTTTTGCAATCAGCCACAATCACTTTCGGTACCCCAGTGAAACAAACTCGAGACACTTGGGATGTCAACTCAGCATTTGAAACCACTTTAAATGCCATGTGGTCTGTGTTCCGTAATGATCAACAACGAGGTTTTGCCTTTGTGGACCCTTCCTGTCCTGGTGCTACCTACTCCGACGCCTCAGTTTGGGATGTTGCTGTTGCTGGTAAAGCTGTGACTAATTCCGGTGATATCACTCGGGTAAATAAAGTCATTGATACATTATATCGTTATCAAAACCTGCAAGGGTGGTTTGCAAGTCATCCTTTTGCACAGGATGTTTATGTTGATGATAATGCGCAAGTTCTTTGGGTATTTTTGGATGCTTATAAATTGACCCAAAATGAAACATTATTGAACACAGCTGTTAATCTTATGCATTTAATTCAATCCGAATGGTCTAGTTCAGGTGGGGTTCTTTGGCAAGTTGGTCAAAATTATATTTCAAGTATTTCCACTACCGAAGCTGCATTAAGTGCTGTAAAAGTATATGAATATAACAATGATGAAACATTATTGACATTTGCTAATAGTTGTTTAACTTGGTTGGATGAACATTTGACCGACCCTGATGATGGATTTTATTTCGATGGGATGGATAGAAACAATTGGCAAATTAATAGAGGTAAATTGACTTATACCGTTGGTGTGGCCATGAGTACTTATTCATATCTTTACAAATATAGTAGGGATTTACATTATGTGTTGAGTGCAGTTAAAAAAGCATGGGCTACATTGAATTCCGATGTGTTCTTAAGAAGTAATGGATACTGGAATAATGATTTGAGATATGTTCATTTATTATTTGCTGGATTTGCTGATGTCATTACTCTTTGTGGACAAGCAGGATATATCCCACATATCTATAAACAAGGGTATTTCGTGTATCAATACGATAGTATTGGTAATGGCCATTATATGGATTTTACTAGCAATAACGTTACTTACAATAACTATGTCAGTAGTACCAATGATAGAAGTGTTAGCTTTAGCCATGATGGTGATATGTATTGTAATGGCAATGATGGCCAATTAAGAAGAAATATGATTGCTGATGCATCAGCAGCTCAAATATTCTATGATTTAAGTAGAGTTTTATAAAACAATGTATTGTTTGTTAGCGTTGTTTATTGATAAAAAAAATAAAATGTATTCCATTTCTTTTTGCAATATATTGCCGCAAATCTCAACTATCTATCTTGCGCGTTCTGCCCTTTCCTTGTGTCTCCGTCGTACTAACCCTCAAACCAACGAGAAAAAAAAAACGACTCATAGATTCAATCCCCCCCTCAAACCGCAAGGCAAAAAAGACAACTAATCAAGCCATCCCTATTATCCCCACACACAGATCATTACATTACCAATGTTAAACCCAGTAATTTTCATCACCAATCCCCTTGAATTCGATTACACCCAATTCATAACCTCCCAATTACCACACTTCTCCAATTCATCTCAACTTGATCTCGTCATCCTAAATCCAATACATTACTCACATGAATTAAATGCCATCTTGTGTAAATATTATCAATTGATTCGAAATTATATCGAATCCCATCAATCTGATGGGTTTGATTATAGATTTGAAATTAATGTATTGTTTAACTTGACAAATTCCAAGATTGAACAATTATCAAATGGTTGGAATCGAGGATATATTATGATTCATGAAAAATTTGGGAATTTGTCAGATCTTTCGATCCCGATTACGAAAATCCCTTTGGAAGTTCCTAAAGTATCATCATCATCATCATCATCATCATCATCATCATCTATAACTCCTAAACAAAATCACGAGAAAGTAGAAGGGAATTTAAAGAAATTTGAACAATTCGAAACTTGTGCAGTTGGAGGCACATTTGATCATTTACATGATGGCCATAAGATTCTACTTTCAATGAGTCTTTTCTTAACATCATTCAAATTAATCATTGGAATAACAGGGGAAGAATTACTTGTGAATAAGAAATATAAAGAAGTGATGCAATCCTATGAAATTCGACAATCTTGCCTATTGAACTTCTTAAACCTTCTTCAATCACCTTCATCAACAGACAATAATGATAAGATAGAATTGGGTGGTAAGAGTAAGATCATTGAAATATATAAAATAAACGACATTTGTGGTCCTACAGGTTATGTAAGTAACATTGACTCATTGATAATCTCCGATGAAACTTCTTCTGGTGGTCAATTTGTTAATAAATATAGAACTGAACATGGATTTAAACCTTTGGATATAACTTCAATTAAAGTAATTGGTGGTGATGAAAATTCAAACTCGGAGAATTCGTGGAAAGGGAAATTAAGTTCTACTGATATTAGACAAAGAGAATACAATAGATTACATCATTCAGAAAAATAGTGAATAGTATATAGATAATGTATATACTAGATGGAGTGTACTATAAAGCTATATATACGTATATATATTTTATATAATATTATTGACCAAATGATATCAATAATGATAATTAATATAAAAAAAAAAGAATAATGAATTAAAGTAATAATAATAATAATAATAATAATAAAAATGACAAGCGAATGTGATGATAATGGTGGTGTGGCTTATTTTCTATACTTGCAAATGTATTTATTTGATGGAAATCCCTTTATCAAATTGAGTTTGACGTTTTACTGATCTATCAGGATGATCAAGACCCAAACTAAGACGTTTACCGACTTCATCATGTAATACCAAATTGTCTTTACCATCCAAATATTGTCCTTTAAAATCATTATCAGCCAAAGCGAGTCTAAATTTATCAAAAGCTTGTTTACCCAAGCCCAATTTCTTTCTCAATCTTTCTTTGGTTTCACGAAGTGGTTCATTTGGTAACACAACAAACACAAATGGAATTCCATGACGAACATCACCAGCTTTATAGAAATGGAATGCAGGGATAAAGTTTATTTGACTCTCGACAGCAGTGGCAGCAATAAATTCATCTCTATCAGGTTCATCTATATCATCCACTTTAAACTCTTGTGGGAAAAACCGTTTATACATGTCAAATTTGCATAAAAGTTCAACTTCTGTTGGAAATATACCACAATAAATATCCAAGTCATCTGGTATGAGACTCAATGGGTAATCCGCCTTATACATATCGTTATAAGTATGGTTCTTACCGGACCAAACAAACAAATGTGGCAAGTCCTTCTTTGCAACATTAACTTTATGCAAAAGCTTAGTAACAACGTCTCCAACGGTACCAAGTTTAGGAACCAATACTTCAAAAACTTGTGATTGCAACAACGTGGTTAACCAATGAATTTTCACCGCTTTCAAGTTCTCATAATCTGCTAAAGGAATATTAAGTATTTCATATTCAAATTCAAAAACCACAGACACAGGAACCGATCTAGGGACATATTGCGATACATGGCTATTGGACTTTAATGGGAATCTGTCACCACTAGCAGACAAGGCAAAAATTCTCAAATACGAGGCATCACAACCTAATTTAGAAGCAATAGCTTTACACAAATCTTGGTAGCTGTAACTAGTAGAAATCCAGAAATCGAAACTCTTGCTCAAGTTCTTAGCACGCTGAATTTCTTCATTAGTCACTTCATTATCCTCAGGCTCGTCATCCTCATTGATATTATCGTCATCATCATCAGCAACAAAATCGGAATCTTCTTCATCAATTTGTGCCTTGAATGGTCTGACATTGACATGTAATCTAGTCAACAAGAATTTATAGTACTCTCTTAAATCTCTGAATAATCCGTCTTTGTTCAATTCGCCAGGATTGGTAACTTGGACGGTAATAATATCTCCATGGCTCAATTCCTGTTTATTAAATGTCAACTCCTGATCAATTTTATCAACTTTAGAAGGTGACAATTCTTCATAAAGCTCCAACTCAACGTCATCTTTAAAACCAAGCAATTTTCTAATTGGATCAATAATGGTTTTGATTTCATCAGATTTGGAAACAGAAATGTGTGATAATGCTCTAATTTCTTGGGAAATAGGATCAAAATATTTGATGAAAATAGTGATGTAGTTAGAGTAAGGTTCAATATCCTCAAAATGCATACCTTCCTTAATGCTGGTACCCACAGATTCAATCTTGCTGAACACTTTTTCAAACAAAAAGTCTTTTGGTGAAGTGTACTCTGTTTGCACTAACTTGTTAATATTATTAATATCTTTATTTAACTCTTCCACATAAAATACCATTTCATCATACTTTCTGTTGAAAATTTTAAAATACGCATTATTGATTGTAGCGGTTTCCATACTTTTGTCAATTGGTGAATCTAATCTATTGGAATGGTTATTTCTATGACAGATAGACACCAATCTGAAATACTTGTTGTCGGAATAATTTAAACTCTTTCCAACGGTGTCAATAAGGTCAGACACCTTGCTGTCCTTTTTCACTTTCAAAACAGTTGGATCACATGGAGTTCCTTCCAATTCTTCATCATAAAACTTTTGCACGGTACGATCCAAAGCAAGATCAAACCCAGTATGGGCATTGATGGTAGATGTGGTAACTAATTTAGCTGTGGTGTAATACAACTCTTCTTGTCTTTCCTTTTCTAAACGTTCACGTTCTGCAATTTCAAATTCAATCTGTTTAGGAACGTGTTCTGGAATAGCTGATGTTATCGACGAATCATCATTAGGCAAAACGTTGTTCAATTCAGTTTCACGATAGTAAACCAACATATAAGCTGATGTAACCCTTCTCATCAAATGTTCTTGTTGCTCAGCTCTGGTCATTTGATTTAGTTGTGCTTGCGAAATATCGGCTGCACCGAAATTCTCATGGAAAACCTCCTTATGAGTGACCTTCCACACCCTGTCATCGTCAAATCGTAACCATGTGTTGTCTTTGGAATTTGGTTTTATCATAGCATAATAGTGCCCGTTCGAGATACTTCCTTGATGAACCAAAACACCGTGTAATTTATAATTCCAATTCTGGTTTCTAACTTCATCGGGTAAGTCCTCGTCAAGGTACCGTTTTAAATCTATTCTATCTGGGAATTCGTAAAAATCATCAATCTTCACCAAATCATCAACCATGAAATCATACTCAAAACGCTTCAATTGTAAATGTAAAACAGGTGGGAAGGACTCAAACACAACCCCTTTTTTTGCATCTTGGTATCCATACTCATCACCTGCTTGATATTTATTTTCGCCTTCCAACATCTCAATTTCAATGTAGTTTTGGAAAGATTGTTCAAGATTCTTGAAACCTTTGACATTCAATTGAATATCCCAGAAATCTTCGACTCTGGAGGACTCATATGGCACGTTGACACATTTAATATATGACTTCATTTTACCAACGAAAATATCGTTCAATGCACCTTCAATTTTGGAACCTTTCATAGCTGTTTCTAATTTGTCCATTAAAATACGGTTCAATTCTTGAACATCATGTTGAGTAAAAGCATCGGAAGAATCCCAACCGAAGGATCTGGTCAACTCTAATGTACCCACGGGATCATTGGATTTTGTCAACAAGTAAAAAATCCTTTGCAATGATAATGCAACATCTGACGACTTCAGATCAGTCGGAATTTCATACACCAATTTTCTGAATAACTTGGTACTAAAATAACTTTGTAACAATGAATTCAAATAACAAGTAGCACCTTGGTTATTCAAACCAACGAATCCTGCATGTTTCTTGGAGTCGTAATCGACGAATGAATGCCATAAAACACCAGTGGAAGAATCATCGATGACTCTCACAAACCCAGTTATATTCAATTGATTATTTTCCAACAATGGATGAGTAGACGATTGATTTCTAGGGGTTTTCACCACACCCAATTGTCTTATATCTATTAAAGATCCAAACCCCCAATCGGTCTCGTTTTTGTTAAATCTATGATGACTCTGACTTGGTAAATGGGCATCTGGATGTTGTGGATTCCAAATATCCAACCCGAATTGGGCACAAGCATACCAGTCTTCATCTAGTGGTTGGTCGTTTTCATCCACAGGTGGGTGTGGTTCCATATAAATGGATGTTTGATTGTTGTGGTTGTTACCACGTGGAAATAGTAAAATATTCCATTCAAACCCTCCACATTTGAATCTTGGTGATCTCACTTTGTCCTCCTTTAAAACAGCATGCCAGTCTTTGATTTCCCAAATGTAATGAGTTTCGTCTTTTATAGGATAATCTTCCACGGGTTTCATTAGTTTTGCTGCTAGAGCTTCAAATTCATTGGCTAGTGGATAGGCACGTTGGCTTGGTTTGGTCACTTGTCGTTCTCCCACTATTTGCAAATCTTCATCGTCGTCATCTTCATCATCATCATCGTCATCATCTTCATCCTCCACTTCTTCTCCTTCTTCTTCATCATCATCTTCTTCTTCGTCGAGATCTATTTCAACTGGCTCTTGTTGCTGTGCCACTTTGTCTGGTTGCTCGTTAGCCACGACGTGATCTTGATCCACTGTCATATCACAAACTTCTTTGGCGTTCAATTCATTGTCATTTTTGTCTATGCCATCAGTGGCAACACTGTCAATATCCATTGGCTCGTGTTGTTGATGTTGATTGTGACGTGGAGGTGGTGGTGGTGGTGGCTGATGTGTGTGTTGCGTCTTAGTGGCGATACTGATTGCTGCAGGATCTGAATGATTCTGGGTCACCTGCTTTTTAGAATCCGGCAATTCATCAATATTGACTGCGACATCTGATGGATTGTTGTTATTTGATATCATATTGTTAAAACTCCTCTTAGATCCAGGATCAATTGAATGGAAGTTTGTGGTTGAATTGTTTTGACGGTTCACTTTATCTAACTTAAGAATAAAAAAAAAAATTATAATAAAATAAACCAAAAGAAAAAAAAAATGAATCTAACTGAGCAACAAAACCCAACCAAAGATTGAAATTTGAAATCCTTAATAATAATAAAAAAAAAAAAAAAGGTGAACAGAAAAAAGGGGCAACAGGATATGATAGGATGAATGTGTTGCACTCACGTGTGTTGATGAATAATATAAAAGCGTGTATCAATTGACCTTTCAAATTAAAAGAAGAGTAAAAGTAATGAAGTTGCCTTAGCTTTTTTTGTAGTCGGGGATTGAATTGAGTTGAGTTGAAGTGAATTGAATTGAATTGATAATGGTGTGGGTAATTGGTAAGGGGATCGCAGTTGTGAGTCTGCCAAAGTGGTGCAAGTTGGCAAATTTGTCATAGTAATGGATGATTGCGAGGGTGACTATGTGTGTACAACACACACACACACCCAAAAAAAAAAAAAAAAGGATTCCTCTGTTAAAAACTGTGTACGTCATAGTTTGGGCCTATGTTACTCGTGATTATATCCCACGTGACTATATCACATTAATTATGTTTGATATTTACTGTATTTCTTCGGTTTTATTATTTTTTTAAAAAAAATTTAAAAAAAATGTAAACAAAGTTGTCCCAAAACGGTGAACTATTTTTATATCCTTCTTTGACTGCTGTCTCTCCTATCTGGGAAAGCAAAACAAACAGTGGTATTTCTGCACTGGGAGAATTAGTAAATTTGCTAAAATCGAATAATCTCACCACAGTTACGTCATATATACAAAATATATACAGAGAAGGGAGAGGATAGAGTAGTATTCAAAAGTACAAAGGAAAACATGAAAAGTGGACTGAGAACCTAGCAAAAGGGGGGAAGATAAAGAAGCACAATTTGCACCCAATTGTTTATAAATCAGGAGGTTATCAAATGGTGATGAAGAACAAAAACGTAAAAAAAAAAGGGAAAAAAATTGCAACCATTTATTCCACACGGATTAATCTGAAAAATTAAAAGTAACAAAACAGCAACCTACAACAAAATCACATCTCATTAGAAACACAAAGAATAGAACTAATATCAATGTTTTAAAAAAAAAAAAAAATTAGGGAAGCCTACACCCTCTCCTATCGTACGAACAACATCACCTGCTAGGGATAAAATCTAACCAATCTCATGCTTACGCTGATAACGGGGTAGGGAGGCGAGTGAGGGAAATTAAAAATTAAATTTTAAGGGATGAAGAATAGCCAACTTTTGCAGAAATCCGATTCAGCCAATGAGATCTAAAGACTCGGCTTTTCAAGCTGCATTTTATTTTATATTAGTTTTATTTTTTGTATTTTTAGTTTACGTATCTATGATCTGCGGTATCAGTGAATTATTGTATTTAATAATTCATGCATAAAATATAAAGACTAAACTTAAGAAGTAATGCAATTAATTTGAAATTTGTGAAAAAAAAAATTTCAATTTTACTTTTACTTTTACTTTTAATGCAAGAAGATGATTTATCTATTACAACACATTTACGCCTCCCTAAAAAATAATTTATATTACCGAGTGCATGAGATGAGCTAATGGATAATTAAAGAAAATAGGGAGACAAGGGAGGTAAGGGTTATCTGAAAGACAAGAAGAAAGGAGAGCTAGTTGGTGCTTTTTTCAAGCCTTGTTGTTTTGTATGTTTCAAGTTTCGTGATGTTGTAACGTGTGGACGTGGTATTTCTTTCTCTCCTTGGGTTACCAACTGGTCCCACATACACAAAATTTCTCGACCCACGGCAGGAGAATGTTTTGTTTTGGGTTTCTCTCCTTCGCTCCCGCTCTCGCTCTCACTCCCACCCTCTCGACCTTCCCTGGGGGTAATAGTAGGCGTACGGAACGACACTGCTCGTACTGGGCGGGCGAAACTGCGCAGGCATATCCCTTCCGAGCCGACGCAAGCAAGAAAACCCGACCTAATATGCAAAGTTTAACATTTTGGACGTTAAAAGTTATTTTAGTTTAGTTTCCGTGTGTGTGTTTATTGTATTTTATTGTATTATATTGTATTGTCGTATCTCAGTAAATGGTTATGATGTAAGAGGCAAGTGAGTGAGTGTGTGAGTGTGTGTGTCAGCATTTGACGAACCATACGAGATAAAACACCCAAAAAAGAAATTTCAAACCTTGGGGCGTTGATACACGCATTATTCACTGTGACTTCCTGTATTTGGAAATGTGATTGCTGTATAGGGAATACCAACAGCAATTATGGAACTGATGGGAAACTAAACATAAACAAACAGAGATGATAAACAGAACCCTTATCTCCAATAAAACAGATACATGGAGAATGATGAGAGTTGCTTAACCAACGGTTCTGAGTGCAGTTAAATTCATAGGGAAGAAATTATTTGGAAGAACAAAAATCAGGTAGTCTAGAATCAAGTGATACAAGGATTGTTAATATTGTGTTTAGGTTATTCTGCATATTCGCGGACTAACTGGAGAAAAATTAATGTGCTTCTAATGGATAATGGGTAACAATACTAATAGTTATATAGGTTAAACAAGCAAAATAAATTATATAATGCACACAAAGATGAAAAGTGTTACATTTTATTAGGCGTTGGTTATGTGAATCCAATTGGGTACAAAAAATAAACACAGTGGAAAAAAAAAAGTCGTGTAGACCATGCAGATATTATTGTTTTGTGTACACTACCTCCTTTCACGTTTTCTTCTGTACGTTTTTATTTATTTTTTTTTCTTGGGTTTGTCGTCATGGGTCGTCTTATTTTTCGCTCTCATTCGCTCTTTTTTCCCCTTCTCGCTCTCTTGCTCTCGCTCTCGATCTGGACAGAACACACAGAACAGAAAACACAGAACACAGAACAGGAGGTGTTTTTTTTTTTTTTTTCATTGTTTATGTTTCTCGTCTTGTAACAAAACTGCGACAATTTTTCTCATTCCTTTTACCAATTCCCATTCACATTCCCACCCATAAAATTTTTCTGTTGATTTTTTTTTCTTTTATATATATTTATTTATATTCCTTTTCCCTTTTCCTTTTTCCTTTTTTTTTCCTTTTCTATTACATCAACCGAAGTTATTTCTATCAGTCCTTCCTTTTAATCCTTTAGAAACAGCTTTATCCACTCATTATAATGTTGTTCAAGTCACTCGTTACTTTCACCGTCTTGGCCCAAGCTTTGGCCGCCCCAATGGTTCACCAACACCATCAACACAAAGAAGAAAAAAGAGCTGTCGAAGTCGTCACCAAGACTAACGTCGTCGTTGTTACCTTAGGTAACGGTGACCAAACCACTACTTTATCTGTCCCAAGTGTTTCTGTTGCCAACACCGTCAGTGTCCAATCTGAAACTCACATTCCTCAAGTCCAACCAACCACTACTAGTGAAGCTCAAACCCAACAAGAAACTACTCCTGTTTCTACCGCTTCCTCTACCTCCTCCACTTCCGGTTCTCAATCCACCGCTGAAGTTGATACCGGTTCTGCTGGTGCCAAAGGTGTCACTTACTCCCCATACAGTGACGATGGTGGTTGTAAATCCGCTTCCCAAATTGCCAGTGAAGTCGAAGCTTTATCTGGTTACAGCATCATTAGATTGTACGGTGTTGACTGTGATCAAGTCGCTCAAGTCTTGAAAGCTAAAACTTCTTCCCAAAAGATCTTTGCCGGTATCTATGATGTTTCTGCCATTTCTTCTGGTGTTGAAACTTTAGCTTCTGCTGTTTCCTCTTACGGTTCTTGGGATGATGTCTACACCGTCTCTATTGGTAACGAATTAGTCAATGCTGGTTCTGCTACCCCAGCCCAAATTGGTACTTATGTTTCCGAAGGTAGATCTGCCTTGAAATCCGCTGGTTACACCGGTTCTGTTGTCTCTGTTGATACTTTTATTGCTGTCATCAACAACCCAGATTTATGTGAACACTCTGACTACATGGCTGTTAATGCTCATGCGTTCTTTGATGGTCAAATTGCTGCTGGTGATGCCGGTGCTTGGGTCTTGCAACAAATCCAAAGAGTCTGGACTGCTTGTGGTGGTAAAAAGAATGTTTTGATTACCGAAACTGGTTGGCCACACAAGGGTGACACCAACGGTGTTGCCGTCCCATCTAAATCTAACCAACAATCTGCTATTTCTTCTATTAAATCTTCTTGTGGTGATTCTTCTATCATTTTCACTGCTTACGATGACTTGTGGAAGACTGACTCTGCTTCTACTTTCAACGCTGAAAAATACTGGGGTATCCTTTCTAGTTAAACGTATAGATGATTGATTATCATTCTTATTTTTTTTTTTAGACGTTTGAGTTTATTCTTAAATATTTCTATTATATTGTTTTTATTTCAATTATACCTTTTTATCAATTATTTTAATGTATTATTTCGTAGTAACTAAAGCGCTTCACTTCTGATATTATTACATGAACGTGGTTTAGTTTAATGGATGGATTGGCGATTTGTTATTCTTATCGTTGTTTCATTTTCTTATGTACCGATAAAATATATTATTGTCAGAGTTAAAGATCTACACACGCAGACACAATCAATTGTTACACCTCTTTATGTTTCTCATTTTATTGTTTAACTATATACCAACTACAATCCAGGAGGTCCAAAAGGATCGTCATATCTAGCACCAGGTGGAGCACCACCAAAACCTCCATGTGGTGGGTTTTGAGGTTGTCCAAATATTGGATGCAGAGGATCAGGATACATACCTCCATGACCTTGTTGACCTTGTCCTTGTTGATTTTGTTGCAATGGATCTAAATAAGGTTTCAATGTTGGATGTACCCCTATTCCTGGAGGATTCAAATCATCGGATCCAATTGGCGTTACATTACTTTGACCCAACGTATTACTAAATGGAGCCGGTGGACTTTTGATTTCATATTCATCATCAAATTCAGGCATATCTGATGGACGTTTCATTTCATTCACAGGAACATTGGTTTGTGGACCTTTGAATATGGAATTATCTGGTTTTGAAGAACCTGCTGGTGTAGGAACTAATGGTGGTTGTTGGTTGGATGGATTATATGGGGTTTCAGGGGTTGGAGATCTCATACTTTCAGAATCGGTGTGTTCTTCCACAATTGGACCATCGGTATTAATGGCATGGGAAAAGATGGAGCTTAGTTTTTCATCATCCACAATTAATCTGAATTTGGTATTGAATTTATCTTCTAATTCTTGCGGGATTTTCGATTCTTCAATTGGGAAAATGATGGTATCTAAATCAAACCATTCCCAATTAATCAAAGCATTATCTAATCTACCGTCAATGTTTAATAAATTAACTAAGGATTGAATATCGGATATTTCTGTAAAACTTAAAAATAATATTTGTTCATCACCTCTAAATAATTTCGATTGCTTTAATTTGGATTCATCGGTAACTTGAACTAATTTGAAGTTTGCAGAATTAGGGTATATCTTATTCACGTATCGTGATACCAACTCAAATGTCAATTGGAAATAATTATTAACTGTCATTATTTATATTTATATTAATTGAATTGTATATTTTTATGACAAAGAGAAAGTATAGTAAAGGAAAGAAAAAAAAATAGCCCACGGCCCCTATATGTATTCCTTTTTCTTGCTTTTCGTGATTACACACCTCCCCGTATTTTGCCTCTTTGTATATTATTGGTTGATACACGATTCGCGCAGAAACAAAAAGAACTTACCTTTACCTCCGTTGTCCTCTCCCTAAAAAAATCATGAGCCTCAACATCCGACCAAAAGAACAACATTCTATCATGTTCTATGCAAAGTGTGGTGTGATTCATATATAAATGATAAGCTACCAATTGATTGAAATTACTTTGTTTCTTCTATCCAATACTAAACCTTACTTTACTGGTATTTGTACCCTCATAGTCATGGTAGGTTTTTTAATAATTGCTGGCTATAGATTATCCTTGGTATAATCGGGTTATGATATTAGTGTTGCAATTCTGTGATGATTTCTTAATTGTGATTCATAATAAATGCAACTTATACTGATTTGGAAGATATTAGTGACCAGCAATAGCATTAGATGCACCAACTTTCAGATCTTGCATAACCATCTTCTTCTTCATCGTACCTCCGGGGCTTGATAAAACCGCGTGATAATTGGTCACGTGAACAAATACCTATTTTCTTCAATTTTATAATCAAGATGAATTTTTACAGACATATAAACTATAAGGGTAGATAAAGTACTCTTCAATGATTATGCTGGGGATTTTGAATTGTGTAAGTAAATTTTTTGACACCCCAGTTGGATGATTTCTTTGCTTGTATGAAATTTTGAACAGTGGTGACACAGCTAATTGTAGTGAGGGTATTATTCCAAGAAGATTCTATTAGATTCTCTAGCTCTCAGAGAGTCGTCTGGACGGGCTTTAAGAGGTAATAACCAATAGAACTAAGTTTATACATCATTTATTAGAATCTGCGATTGGTAGCGTTTGTTATGATTGAGCTAAATGTAATTTTTCATTAAAGATTTTCTCCAACTTAAGCAAATAATTGTATCAATTATAGTATGATACAAAAATACTGTCATTGGATGATAAAAAGAATGACCATATATAATAATAACATCAATACTACTATATATCTAGCGAATGACCACTTGAAAAGTATCTATACAATTAGATATACCAATTTCATAAAGATCGTCTCAAGGTTCGTCAAATATGGTACAAAATCAATTAAAGAATAGGGACGCGAATTTAGAATATATAATTATTATAACTTCACACTTCACACTTGACAAGAACCTGATCAATATTACACACGTTTATATAGTATATTGATCTCTTTGTTTAATAATTAATTATTATTTAACCCCGGATCTGTTACTGAATTTCCTACATAAAGTGTGTCACTTATCGCTTAGCTGACCTACAAATTAGTCTACAACTATAATTTTTTTGGTAGAGTATTTCTAGAAAGTTTTCTAAATATCAGACTTCCCACTTATAGAAGTATCTCTTTGTTGACTGACAAATAATGACTAGTTAGGTGGATAGATATTTTCTATTATTATTTCGCACCCAATCGTCTTAGCTAAGAGCTAGTGATATGGGTTCTGGAACTGAGAGATAGAAGAAGAAATGTGCTTTTGTTACTCTTTCGCAACATACCTGATAGTTATCAATCGTTGCAACATTCAACTAGTGACAACTTACCTTGAACTAAATATAGTGGGGGTGGGGGGATTATTTACCACATGCACTTCTTCCCCATTCAATTCCAGTTCAAGGTGAAAGGAAGCATTCAAATATTGTTCAGATTGGCGCCTTGAATATTACCAACTGCTATATTACAATGATCGAGCATAATACTAAGTATAAAAAAACAAAACAAAAAGCTCTCAGAGGAAACGCAATACTACAAAGAACAATTCTTAAGAATCTGTGGTGTTTGTGGTGTTTTGTGGTGAAGGTTATTCGATTGCAAAATGTGGGAAACGATTGTCTTAGCAAATCTCAAGTAAATAATAAAATTAATTTAAATTGAATTAAATTAATTGTTAAAAAAGGGGTTGGAATGTAATGTATAAATGAAATTGTTAAACCCATTCAGTCAATGGTTGCTTTCGATTTCACTTACCAACTGATAATGAGACGGTTGATTGGTAGTGAAGTCAACAAGCTTTTTTTCTTTGTGGTCTCTTGTGACATTGATAGAATATTCCTGTGGCAGTGTATTATCATGAGAGGATTAGAGGATAAGAGGATGAGAGGATGAAGGTGTTAGTGTGGGTGTGTGAGTCCCTACGATGGGAGGTGGGGGTGGAGAGGGACCGTGGTCAAGTTAAAATTTACTCGTATCGGCGTTAATGTTAAAAATAAATGATAAGACCTGACACGGAGGGGGAAGAGGGGAGGGGGAGTAAGCAAATAGCTCGAAGCAGGGAGGGTTTTTCTGTTGCCCTAGTAAGGTCGTGTGTTGCTAAACCAATATTTTGTGAATCTTGCCATTGTAAATCTTCTTCCTATTAACTAAAAATGATAATAGGTAGAGAAGTCTTTGTAATGTATGTTGCCTATTGATTAACTATCCATCTTTCATTATTCATTAAATTGCCAATTGTTCATTGAAATGAATAAAGTGAATAAATTGTTGGGTATAAAAAGTATGATTAAGTTCCTCCTTAGTTTTCTTTTTTTTTTTTTTTGGTCTTTTCTTTTCTTTTTTGTAATAGCAGTTGTATTCTTGTAACCATAGATGATCAATTATAAAAAAGGGGGCTTCTTTTGGTTTTATCAATTATATACAACCGATACTTCCTCCATTGAATCAATCTAATAAATATATATATATAACAATTCACATTGTTTGATAATCAAATTGATATTGGTAGTTAAAGAATAGATTATAGACAACCAGTAATTGTGCACAGTTGCACTACTCACAAATAATAATAAAATAAAAAAAAAACAAAGCTCATACAATTTTTTTTTTGGATTTTTTGGATTAAATTTTCCCCTTGGGCAAATAAAAGAAGAAAAAGAAGAAGAAAAAAAGGCAAAATCTTAAACAAGAGAGAGAGAGAGAGACAACAACATATTACCACAACGCACCAAAAAAAAAAAAATTTTAAATTCATTATCAAACAACTGTATCAACAACTTATCCTCTATACCTATAGCAACTACACCATCTCCAATACTCCCATCCTCATCATCCTCCACTCAATATATATTATTTCATCCCACCCTTTACCCATAAGTACATATATCCATATACGCACTACATCCACACATTCACAACTAACAAACTGCTATGACAACCACCGTTCCTTTGATCTACTCATTCCCGGAATTTTTAGGGGTTGCTGATGCTGTGGCAGATCAAATTATCACCGCCCAAAATCAGACCCTTTACAATACCACCGACCTCCAACAAATTGACTTGATCAAAAAAGGTCAATTAAGTACCCCCATACATAGTCCAAGACACAGTCAAAGTGGAATAGATTTAGCCCCTTCCCTCAAGGCCATGGCCAATTCACCCCTCCCAAGAAATGGATCTTCCCCTGCTATCAACCTCAATAATAATAATGGTATAAATAGCTCCTTTACTTCTTCTTCTTCTTCGGGTAAACCAAAGAAGGAAAAGAAAATCCACAAGAAACAAGAAGTTAGATTCAAAATCGCCATTTCTGGTGGTTCATTAATCAAAATTTTGCATCAAGGTTTACTTCCAAGACAAGATTCCATTGAATGGGATAGATGGGATATCTATTTTGCTGATGAAAGATTGGTACCGTTTGATAGTCCCGACTCCAATTATGGTCAAGCCAAGAGAGAAATTTTTGATTTAATTGAAGGTGATAAGAAACCAAAGATTTTCCATGTCGATGAATCATTAATAGATGATCCTCAAGAAGCTGCCGATGATTATGAGAAACAATTGATTAGCAATTTTGCTAAAAAAGATTCTGTCAAATTACCATTATTCGATTTATTATTGTTGGGTTGTGCTCCTGATGGTCATATTGCTTCTTTGTTTCCTAATCATGGTGAACAATTGCGTGAAAAATTAGCTTGGGTTTTACCTGTTACCAATGCTCCTCTGGGTCCAGAAAATAGAATCACTTTATCCATTCCTATAATTCTTCACTCGAGTAGAGTAAGTTTTGTTGTTGAAGGGTTAACCAAAGCTCCAATTATCAAAATTATTATGGAAAGACCAGAAAAAGGTTTACCAAGTTCTATTGTTAATGAAGGTGCTGCTGGTAAAGTAACTTGGTTCGTTGATGATGATGCATTAAATGATCTTTATGAGAAAAAGGTAAAAAAATATGTATTTACTTATAAATAGGTTTTTTATTCTATCTCTTTTTTATTTGTTTATTATTGTTTTAATTTATACATGTCACTTTAATTTCCAAAATTTATGTCCTGAACCTTTTACATCTTTCTTGATGTATCTACTTGGAGCTCTACTGGCCCATTCAGTCCAACTTCCATCATATACACGAACTGGAACATTCAAATTCAAGATACATTCAATAGCAAATTTCAAAATCACCGCAGTAACACCAGTGCCACACATGACAATAACGCCTTTAGGATAATACTTGTCTAACAACTGCAAACTACCTCTTTGTTCTCCAATCAATTCTTCAAAAATTGCAGTAATCTCCCATTTTGTCTTGTATTGATAATTCTTGGAAGGATCCAAGAGCTTCATAAATGGTAAACTAATAGCCCCAGGAACATGACCTGAAGGCAAACCAGGACGAGGTTCAGGTGCTTTACCAGTGAATCTATCATTTGGTCTAGCATCAAGTAACAAATATCCATCTAACTTATCATGCAGTACTATTTCCCAAAACTCATCATATTCAATAACTTGATTTTTATAATTATCAGCCAATTGATCTTCATTTAATCCAAATTCATATTCACCAACTTCTCTTACATCCTGATTTATTTGTGGAAGAAAATTCAAGTCAAGTGGATATCCACTTTGTTTATATGCTAAATAAGTATCTAATAAATAAACTTTTGGATGTCCAAATAGAGCAAAAGTAAACGCAGCTCTAGGACTCAGAAATATACCTAATTTATCATACACCACCAAGGAATCATTCCTATTCAATTTTAAATCATTAAATGCTTCTTTCATTATATGAAAATTGGGCAACATGTGGGGATATTCACTTGGGGTTATATATTTATCTAAATCAAAGAATTTTGACCCTGGGATACGTTCTTGTTGATGTTCAAGTTTATTGTTTCGAGGAACATTAGGCATAAACCATGTTGCATCAATGGGGATAACTCGAGATGTCGGTGTAGCATTCTTGAGTAACTCTTGGTACTCAGCTGGTGATATAGGAGCTAATAATGTAGATGTCATGATGTTAATGAGATCTGGTGGGGGATGGTAAAATGGGGTGGATGGGGAGATAAGCGATATTTGAGCTGGCCAAAGTTTTGATGTAAAATTGGGTGGTTGCATCTCCTGAGGCATTGCAATTTACGAGAATCAATATGATACGAGGAGAGTAACGAATTAAGGAAGAGAGACCTTGTTTGGCTATAAATCTCTTATTAATACTGCTAAGGTAATTATCTAGTTATCCAAATACACACCTGATTAGCTAGATTCTATTTTGAAGTTTTCTTTTGATAGATTGGGGCTCGATTGCAAAAATTCTTCCTACTTGATTTCTTCCTTCCCATTCGCGTCTCTGTTTGTTCCCCCGCCCCGCGATCTTTGACCCACGCACAATAACAACACGGCCCATCAAAGAAAAAAGAAAGTATCTACAAAAAAAAAATAAATAAAAATAAAAACATAAACACAAGCAACCCCATACCATCATCCTACATAAACCCCATAACATGTCAGACAAGTCATTAGATACAAGAACTACCTCCATTCTAACAGAACATTTTGGCTTTGCCCCCTTGATATTAATCGACGATATCATCAATGCAGTAAATGAGATCATGTACAAAGGTACCGAAGCCATAGAAGCATATTTAAAGGAACAAAAAGAAGTAAAGACCAGTGGAATATTTACCAAAATATCTATTGATGAGATTGAACAAGGGGTAGGGAAATTAGAAACATTATTAGAATTCACCGTGGATTCGTATTTTGATAAATTTGAACTATATTGTTTTAGAAATGTATTAAACATACCTAGGGAATTGATTCCTTATGTGGTGCTAAATCATCAACAAGGTATAGAATTCGGTAAAGAAAAGATCAAGGAAAAGGTTGAATTGGATAAGAAAATAGATAATTTAAGAAGGAAAATTGAATTGGAATTGACATTGAGAAAATTACTAAAAATAAATATTTACAAGATAAATAAGATATATGAAGTTTTAAAAGATCTTGAATCTAAATTTAAAGTATTTGAAAATATAGAAATGAATCAAGAAAAATTAAAGAAATTACAACCAATTGATGAAACGATGTATTTCATAAATATGGAAATAAGGAATTTGACAAAACAAATTGAAACTTTGTCAAGCAGGCTAGATTCTAATTTGATAAATCATAAATTCGTTCCAACTTTTAGGGATAATTTTATTAATAGAAAGACACAACGAGTGTTAGAAGGAAGTGGTATCCTAGAAAAGTCAGATAGTAGGAACAATCACGGTCCTACACAGGAGAAAGACATATTAGATTCTGTTCAAGAGTAAATCAACCTGCCGATTCAAGTATAAATATACACAGACATACACATACACATACCACCGCCTCCTTTTTGATTACCTCATGTAGATTCTAATTTAAGAACTTCAAATTTTCTTTGAGCTTCTTCTAAAGTAAAATCAGCTTCAGCTTGATGCCATCTTTCGTGTAATCTACCATAAAGCAATACCAATCTAGGTTCCTCCGTTTGAGTATCATTGACTTTCTTCTTACCAAACAACCTTGATTTCTCCTCATTCCAAGAATCAAAGTCAATTTTTTCCCATTCTTCAGGTTTTGAAATTCCCAAACTTTTCAATTTAGGAGAATTCAAAGGTTCAGGATCCAAAATACATGTTTTGTTAGGCTTGCTGAAATAAATCAATACCAAACGACGAAATTCTTTTTGATCATCTGGTGGACCAACAACTCTATGAATTGAAGATTTGAAATATCCTCCAGTGATAAATTCCATTGCATCTCCAATATTAACAATGAGTCCATTTGGTGTATGACCAACATAACTCCATTCTCCAGTATAATAATCTCTAATTTGTAAAGATAAAATTGGTTGACTGGTGATGAATGTAAATCCACCACTATCGGAATGACCTCTCAACCAAGTATTTTCAACTTTTTTAGAATCTTCAGGATCCATTCCTTCATATAACATGAATCTACCTGCACCACCACCTGAATTGTTTATATCACCATCAATAACTTTGAAATAATTCTCGTAAAGAAATCCTTCAGGAAGTTCCAAGACAAGATCAGATAAATTGGATAATTTACGTAAAACATCATTATGTAAAAAACGATAATATTCTGCAACTTCTTCTAAATGATCTTTAACAATATCAGGATAATTGTTTTTTTCAAGATCAAAAAACAGTGATTGTTGCATATGATTAAAATTATAATGAATAATTGAATCTTCCACACCATTTCTCATTGACCAATATCCTTTAGGTTTAAATCCACTACCTCTTTCAGCACCTAATGAGATTTTCCTATCTTCAAGATCGGATTTTAATGCCCCAGCCAAATATTTCTTTTGCTCTTCCAATGGAATTTCCAAAATCCCTTGTGCTAATGATTTAAGAAATTCTAATTTTGATTCTGGGAATCCATGATTAATAACAGTGATAAATCCATAGGTGGATAAAGATTTTTCAATTTGGGAAGCTAATTGTTTACGAATGGGTAAATTTTCTGGACCATCTTTGTATAAAGATAAATCAATAGCTTCTAATTCAATGGGTTTTAATGAGGATTTGGATAATGGAGCTTCAACAAATGGTCGTAAGTTGTATTTACTTGTAGCGACTGGCATATCGGGAAATGATGATTATAGAAGAATTCGTTGGTGGTTAGATTGATTTAGATTTAAGGGATGGTATTTATAGCTTATAATTATGTCCCCCTTGAAATCGTGATCCAGCTATTGTATTGTGCCTGGGGTAATATTTTAGCAAGATATGAATCCACAGTATTATCGATTCAATAGCGCGAGCCCTTATTATTGCAGCCACAATTTTTCTACTTGCCGCCGCGGGTTTGCAACTCAATCGATAAAGTACCGGGTCTTAACTTAATAGCAGCATATATATATGTATTCCAAGTAAAATCATACGACCAAGAATTATATGTCCGATTAAGTAATTAGAGATTATAATACGATCATGTGTTAATGCAGGTTGATGTAATATTGATTTTGTATTTGTATTTTTATTTGTATTTACAGTAACTGTGGCTGTTTTCTGGCCGATATACAAGTATACCCTACTTAACTAAAAGTTCTCATCTAATACAGTTTTCAATCTACTTTCAAATTCCTCCTTAGATTCACCTGCTCTCCATCTTAATCCATAAGCGGGATGGTTTGGTTTCAAGAAAGTTTCACCAACACCAAAAACATTTTCTCTAAAAGTCAATCCTTCCTTTGGGTAATCCTTTTGGGCATATCCTCTTCTTTGAAGTACTGGAATAACATATTCAACCAAATCTTCAAAAGCACCAGGAGTGATAGTGTATATAAAATTATATCCATCAACACCAGAAACTTCGTGCCAATGAATCAATTCATCAGCAACCTCTTCAGGATCTCCAACAAGTAATAACCCAGTACCCAATTCATATCTTTCAGCAACTAATGCTCTTGTTTTCCTTAAATTTGGTGGATCACCAGGTAATGGGGTTGTCCAATACTCAGTTGAACTCTTAACAGCATTGCTATCAAATTTCTCTAACTCTTGATCCCATCCATATTTGCTAAGATCAATACCAGTCCAACCTCCAAATAATGCTTGGGTACCCTCTTTATCGGCATATTGACGGTAATCATTATATTTAGCCACTGCTTCTTCATGTGTTGGTGCAACAATGACATTCATCATTTGAACAATTTTTACATCTTCTGGATTTCTTCCTGCTTCTTTAACTGCAGTTCTCAATTTATCAACGGCATGTTTCAATCCCAAAGGGGTAAATCCACGAACAAATACTGCTTCAGCATTCTTTGCCGCATATTCGGTACCTCTTTTCGAAGCCCCTGCTTGTAAAATAAATGGCATTCTTTGTGGAGTTGGCTCGGTAATACTTGGTCCTGGAACAGTAAAATATTTCCCTTCGAAATTGATTTCTCTAATTTTGTCTGGATTAGTAAAGACCCCATCTTTCAATTCCACGGCATCATCAGCCCATGAAGATAACAATAATTGATAAACCACTTCCAAATATTCTTGAGCTCTATCATATCTTTCACCATGAGGGGTTAAATCGGAACCATTTAATAAATTCCTGGAAGCTGAATCCAAATATGAACTAACAATATTCCATCCAACTCTTCCATTGGTCAAATGATCCAAAGTTGCCAATCTTCTTGCAAAATGATATGGAGCTTCACTAATTGTACTTGAAGTAACAGCAAATGATAAGTTCTTAGTTACAGCTGCCATAGCAGAAACAACAGCATGTGGGTCATTCACTGGCCATTGGGCACCACTTTTCGCAACTGCATCCAAATTACGAGGACCTTTATATACATCATATCCCCCTAATACATCAGCAATAAACAATGCATTGAACTTTCCTTTTTCTAATAATTGGGCTAAATAGGTCCAATATTCAATTTTGTTATAATTACGAGATTTGTCTTTTGGATGCTGCCATAATCCCGGGGCTTGGAGGGAAGGACACATCATATCAAATGCATTGAGAATGAGATATTTTGGTTGTTTGTTACCATTGGTTGCTTCTTTGGATAAAGACGAATCAACCTTTTGACGTTTGTTAGATGATGTAGTCATGGTTGGTTTTGAAGAGGAGTTAAAGTCTTGAAAAAAAAAACATCAAAATAGATTATACATAAAAAGTCTAATTTATAGTGTCTCGTATTCTTTACAATTTGATCCATAATTACAATTCGAATCACGAAACTGTGACAGCTAAATTGCAAATTGGATTTATTATCTGGGGTTTCAGGTTGACATATTTCTTGTCTCCCCCATAAAATCCAAATTGCAAAAAAGTGTGGCGTCGTGCGCTAAAGTACAAGAAGAAGAAGAATAAAAAAAATATTTGAAAAAAAAAAAAAAAAATTCGGAAGGAAAGACGCGGTCCGTTCCTACGGAGTTATCGTCTCCCGAATACCACAAAGGAGAAACATTGCTGCGCAAAAGTTGGGCTTATCAAAAAAGATTTACATTTAAGATACATAAATGTTAGGTTACTACGGATAATCGTTTTTCCCTTTCTTTCACTTAGGCACCCTGTTCAATATGCACAAGTAAATAAATCTATCTATATCTATCTAGCTATATATATATAAGGTGTTTGGTTCAAGGCCTTTAAATTTCGTTATATTGTATTTATATAATTATACCTGGATTGGGATATAACACCGAAACTTAGGTCCGAGGCGCGATACATAAACATTTTTTTTATTTTTCCTGTTCCTATTTGTTTTGTAGCAACTGTTTTCTTATTGCAACCAAAACAACATGTCCACAGAGTATGTTGCATTTTATACAATCAATCAATCTCCTAAAACATATTGATACTGACATTTGATTTCAAAGCAAACCAAGTTCAAGAAGACAGAAATTACGTTCGAATTTGCAATTTAGAAACCCTTTCCTGCCTTTTCAAAATTTACCGCCCATTGATCCATCTACCATCCCCAGAATCCCTCCTATTCTAGCACAAAGTATAATTAAATTCGTAGATTCCCAAAAACTCCATTTAAGTCCAACCAGAGTATCGCCTGTAAAACGTAGAAAAAAGCAACAACCACTTCTTCGTAAAACCTCAAGCAAAAAGAAACCTCCTGTTGTTCATGATAGTGAAGATGATGACATTGAGAAGTTTAATAAAACTCTTAACGATTGTAATTCAATTAGTGATGAGGCAGAAGAAGTTCATTTATCTTATAATAAATCCAATATGCCTAAATATGTGGGTCAATTCATGAACGTGTATGTGGATAACCGATTAAAAAGAAAATGTAAAACTTGTTGTGCCATGTATACGGACTTAAAAGGATTTAACCGCCACTATGAAAGTAAACACTTGTAAAATAAAATAACATGAAATAACATGAAACAAAGAAAGAAAGAAACCATTATTCCGGTGCAATAATGGTAAATCGGTGATAGCATTAGGAGCGAATAATGCCGTGGCTATTTTGTCTGGCCGCAAGAATAAAAGAACCAAAGAAACAAATAAATAAACTACTGCAACCATACTTCAGCCTGCTTTGCATTTAGGATATTAATTGATAGTTGTTTTGTTTATTTTTTTTTTAGATATGACTCTTAACTTTATTGGTTTGTGATTAATTGATAACTAGGCTTTGAATAGTTAAGTTTTGTTGCTCTCCGTTTCCTTACGTTCCAAAGCCGTGTCACAACACGGGCGGAGTGACGAATCCGGTGTCCTAGTTTTCTCGATCCCCGGATCAACAGTATCGTCAACAATATCCTAACCACCACTTTCAATACCTTCTCTGCTTTCAAAACTCTGTATTCATGATAAACATTTGCTGAAGAAGCCAAAGGCGAAGGGTAATATGGGTAGAAACGGAAAATTGTCCATTAGTTATCTCCTTCCTGCAAGTGGTGGTGTAAAATATTTTTTGTTGCCGTACGATGAAGCAATACCGCACACAGAGAAAGAAAAAGAAAAAGAAAGAGAGAGTGAAGGAGGCTACAATTTTGTGTATTTTTCGCTACGGTGATAAGTTTTTAAGTCCGCTAAGATGGGCGGCAAGCAATGGCACAGCGGACATATGAAATTATTTCCATTTATATATAAATGCGTGTAGAGATCATTGAAAAATAGAAACTAAAAATTATTAACAAAACGAAATTTCTAATACTTCACTACCATAATATTACAATTATCTCCCCTACTATTCAATAAATATATCGTTTAACAATGGGTACCGAGAAATCACCGAACCAACTTGAGAGTCAAGATGGTTTGCAACGACAGAAGAGGATGTTGAGTTTCTTATTATCGAAAAATGTCCCACCAATACCAACAGAAGAGGAAAGAAAACCATACCCTGCCACAAGCTCGAATATATTCTACCATATGTTCTTCTGGTGGTTATCACCCGTCATGAAAACTGGTTACAAGAGAACGTTACAACCAGAAGATTTGTTTTACTTGACAGATGATATCAAGGTTCAAACCATGGCCAACAAATTTTATGGTTATATGACAACAGATATCGAAAAGGCAAGACAGAAGCACATAGCAGAAAAATGTAAGGAAAGAGGTGAAACAGTGGAAAATTCATCCGTATCCCGTGAAAATGATTTATCAGATTTTGAATTATCCAAATTCACCACCGTTTGGGCATTGGCAAAAACATTCAAATGGCAATATACCTGGGCATGTATATGTTTGGCGTTGAGTAATACTGGTCAAACTACATTACCATTATTGTCGAGAAAATTGATTGCTTTTGTTGAAGCAAAAGCATTGAATCGAGAACCAGGTGTTGGGAAAGGTATTGGATATTCATTTGGTGCAGCAATTCTTGTGTTTGTGGTTGGTGTTTTTATTAATCATTTTTTCTACCGTTCTATGCTTACAGGTGCCCAAGCGAAAGCAGTCTTGACCAAAGCCCTTCTAGATAAATCATTCAAATTGGATGCACAAGCAAGACACAAGTATCCTTCTGGGAAAATTACCTCGATGTTGGGTACTGATTTAGCAAGAATTGATTTTGCCCTTGGGTTCCAGCCATTTTTAATTGTTTTCCCTATACCCATTGCGATTGCCATTGGTATTTTAATTGACAATATCGGGGCTGTCTCATTAATTGGTGTAGCTATTTTGCTAGTGTTCATGGTTGGTATTGCCTTTTCAACTGGTAAATTGTTTGCTTATAGAAAAAAGGCAAACTTTTTTACCGATGCTCGTGTGAATTATATCAAAGAAGTGTTGAACAATTTAAAGGTCATCAAGTTTTATTCTTGGGAACCACCATACCATGAAAACATATCGGAAGTGCGTAAAAAAGAAATGAAAATCATCTACCGTATGCAAGTTTTGAGAAATATTGTTACTTCCTTTGCCATGTCCTTGACACTATTTGCTTCCATGACTGCATTCTTGGTCTTGTACGCTGTTTCATCCCATGGCAGAGATCCTGCTGCTATTTTTTCTTCCGTTTCGTTGTTTAACACTTTGACCCAACAAGTGTTCCTTTTACCAATGGCATTAGCAAGTGGTGCTGATGCGTTCATGGGTATTTCTCGTGTTGGGCAGTTTATGGCTCAAGGAGAAATTGACGAAGCTGAAAATGCCGTTGAAGCTGCTCCTGAAAAGCAAGAAGAAATGGAAAAAGAAGGAATTGCTGTTGAAGTTGACAGTGCTGCTTTTGAATGGGAAACATTTGCCCCAGACGAAGAGGAAGAAGAAAATGAAAAAGAATTCGGGAAGCATAAAGATGAAAAAGGTGAAGAGCATGAACATCATGACGATCATAATAAGAAACACAGAGCAATTACGAGTGCCCATGAAGTTCAAAGTGAGAAATCTTCCTCCAAGGAACACGATTCTTCAAGTATCACAAGCTCTGAAGAAGAAGTTGTATTCAATGGATTGAAAGATATTAACTTTAAGATTAAAAAAGGTGAATTCGTTGTCATTACTGGTTTAATTGGTTCCGGTAAGTCGTCATTGCTTAGTGCTATATCCGGTTTCATGAAACGTACATCTGGTTCAGTTGACGTTAACGGGTCATTATTGTTATGTGGACAACCTTGGGTGCAAAACTCTACTGTTAAAGAGAATATTTTATTTGGACAACCGTTTGATGAAGAAAAGTATAATAAAGTTATCTATGCCTGTGCATTGGAAGCCGATTTGGAAATTTTGCCCGCTGGTGACAGAACCGAGATTGGTGAGCGTGGTATCACTTTGAGTGGTGGTCAAAAGGCAAGAATTAATTTGGCTCGTGCTGTTTATGCTGAAAGTAAAATTATTCTTTTGGATGATGTTCTTTCTGCTGTTGATGCCAGAGTAGGTAAACATATTGTTGAACATTGTATTTTGGGATTATTGAAAGATAGCACAAGAATCCTTGCTACACATCAATTATCTTTGATTGGTGCTGCTGATAGAGTTATTTTCCTTAATGGTGATGGATCTGCTGAAGTTGGTACTCTTGACCAATTGTATGCATCCAATGACAATTTCAAGAATCTTATGAGTCACACAACCAAGGAAAACGAAGAAGAGGAAAATGATGATGATGATTTTGATGCCGAAGGTTCAACTGAAGTCGAAGAGCAAGCTTATGAAGTTGAAGAAGAGAGGAAACTCATCCAAAGACAAATAACTCAACGTACTGAACCTGAAGATGAAGATGAACGTCATCGTAATTTCAACGTTGATGATAGTGCGTCTGGTCGGTTAATCAGCGAAGAAGAACGTGCAGTTAATGCTATCAGTTTGAAAGTGTACAAAGAATATATTACTTTGGGATCAGGTAGGTTTAGCCCGTATGCTGTTGTTCCGGTTTTGCTTTTATTTATCGTCTTGGCTACTTTCTGTCAAATTTTCACAAACACTTGGTTATCTTTCTGGACGGGTCATAAATTCGATCAACCAGACAAAATCTATATTGGGATTTATATCATGTTTACCTTTTTGTCGTTTATTCTTTTGACATGTGAGTTTATTATCTTGGTTTATATTACAAACACTGCTTCAGTGATGTTGAATGTTATGGCCATCAAGAGAGTCTTGCATGCACCAATGTCATTCATGGATACAACTCCCATGGGTAGAATTTTGAATCGTTTCACTAAAGATACCGACACTTTGGATAATGAAATTGGTGATCAAATGAGATTTCTCACGTTTACATTGGCAAATATTATTGGGGTTTTGATATTGTGTGTGGTGTATCTTCCGTGGTTTGCCATTGCTATTCCATTTTTGGGTATAATATTTGTTAGTATTGCTAATTATTACCAAGCCTCTGCTAGAGAAATCAAACGTCTTGAAGCCATTCAAAGATCATTTGTCTACAACAACTTTAATGAGACTTTAAGTGGTATGAGTACTATTAAGGCATACAAGGCAACTAATAGATTCTTGGAGAAAAATAACTATTTGATAGATAAAATGAATGAAGCTTACTATGTCACCATTGCTAATCAACGTTGGTTAGCTATCCATATGGATTTCCTTGCTTGTTTATTTGCATTGTTAATTTCATTGCTTTGTGTCAATCGTGTTTTCAATATCAGTGCATCATCGGTTGGGTTGATTGTTTCTTATGTGTTCCAAATTGCTGGTCAATTATCGATGTTGATTAGAACATTTACCCAGGTTGAAAATGAAATGAATTCAGCTGAAAGATTACATAGTTATGCTACAAATTTACCTGAAGAAGCTCCATATTTGATAACCGAAAACACCCCACCACCAACATGGCCAGATAAGGGTGTTATTGAATTTGAATCCGCTTCATTGGCTTATAGACCAGGATTGCCATTGGTTTTAAAAAATGTTACGTTTGAATCCAAACCAATGGAAAAAATTGGTATTTGTGGTAGAACTGGTGCTGGTAAATCTTCCATCATGACGGCATTATATCGTCTTGCTGAATTGGAATCTGGTAAAATTGTTATCGATGGTATTGATATTTCGACTTTAGGTTTGAAAGATTTACGTTCTAAATTGTCCATCATCCCTCAAGATCCGGTGTTGTTCCGAGGCACTATTAGAAAGAATTTAGATCCTTTTAATGAACATCCAGACAATAAACTTTGGGATGCATTAAGACGTACAGGATTAATTGAAGAATCAAGATTGGAAACGGTGAAGAGACAAGTTCCACCGGAGACTTCAATTGGAAACAACAACAACAACGATAGTGCTACAGATATAACATTGCACAAGTTCCATTTGGATCAAACTGTTGAAGATGAAGGTTCGAATTTTTCCTTGGGAGAAAGACAATTAATTGCATTTGCCAGAGCATTGGTTAGAGATTCCAAGATCTTGATTCTTGATGAAGCCACCTCCAGTGTTGATTATGAGACCGATGCCAAGATCCAACACACAATCATTAGAGAATTTAAAGATTGTACTATATTATGTATTGCACATCGTTTGAAAACAATTATCAATTATGATAGAATCTTGGTGTTGGATAAGGGAGAAATTAAAGAATTTGATACCCCATGGAATTTATTCAACTTGAAGAACAGTATTTTCCAACAAATGTGTGTTCGTTCTAATATCACCGAACAAGATTTCAGAGAAACCGTTTCTTTTTAACGGAATTTGCTTTATAGGTTTCTTCTTAGGTATTTATTCCCGTTTAATAAAAGATTTATTTAATAGATTAATGAGAGCGATATTTTTTTTTTTGCTTGAGATTTTAATATTATTATTTTGCACCCAATCTTAAGTCAGCTATTGGTGATCAAAATACTTTCTGGGATATCAAATTGTTTAGTGTAGGTGAATCGTTATATGAGTATCTTGTGAGACCTGTTCCGTTTGGTGCCGATAACTCCAAGAATCCGTCATGCATGAAACTGCATTAGACCGATTATGTTGATCATAAATATAAGATTTTATAATTTCTTTTCTGTATCTTAAATAATAAGTGTTAGCACTCGTTCGTTGGGTTCTAAAAATACTACTATATCATTATTATTCGGGAAATCTAATAAAAAGAAAACAATGGTATACAAAATAGAAAACCGGGAAAGACAATAGAGTGCAGAGAACATTAGCGAATTTGGAATGACAACGAACAATTCAAATCCCTGCAATTTAGTTTCTTCTTTGAATATCTCCATTTTTGGAAGTCAAATTGGATTTTTTTTTTTATCAATAGAGTAGACACAGTTAAACACTAAAATAGCAAACGAATTTTGATAGGGTTGTGAAGGTTATTCGGAAATTACAAATTAATCCAAAATCAATTATATTATTTTGAATTAAATTATTAATACAAAGTACCTATTTCGTGTAACTTGTTTTTGACTACCCTTTTTCAAAATAAAGAACCAAAATCATACCAATATCATATTTCTTTTTCTATTTCTAGAAATAATTATGATTTTCTGTTAGAATCATCTGTCAAAAACGTTTAAGATAATTATTACAGCATCGGTTGATAATAACTGAGCCGCGGGTATCAGGAGTTATTGCAAAGATGATGAAGTGCTCGTCTAAAATAAAGAGTATGTCGAAATAAAGATTCACTAGTGAGTAGTCTTTCACAATTATATTACCAAAAATCAGGATGGAGTACAGTCTGAAAATCTAATTCAGACGAATAACTTCAATAATATCCCTATGATTTTTCGACCTGGAAATAAACCGGTTATCGGTTCAAAGAAATCTCAAATTCTCAATCCATAAATAATTTAAACTGAGTGATCCAGACATATGGTAATTATTATTTTCAGATCTCTGAAGACAAGCCCCATTGATAATAATAATAATAATTTTGTGAAGAATTTGGAAATACCTAATATCTTTGTGATTCTTGACATTTCTTTTTAAAATTGATTGCATATTTTCTTGTATTCTACTCTACCCTTCAAACTTCGCTTCTGTAATGTACAATAGAATGCCAAGAATGTCCGGTTATACCCTTTATTACACGTAAAATTTGAATTTCACGTAGCTTAAGAACTTGCAAATATATGTATATAAAATATGGGGAGAATTAGGAGAGTCTTCAACTTTGATGTATTCTCAAAGCGTGATGTACAGAGTCAGGAACGATGAAATTTAAAACTCTGGTCTTCAAGGCAACCAGTTAGAACCTTTGTCTAAGAAAATACAATTACTTGATACTTTTTAACCTACCTGATTTCGCTTCAGTTGGGAAGGGGATCATTTAGTTGACAAGACTGGAAATATCTTTGTGGATCTGGGAACTACAGTTTATTTATAGTATTCTTTCCTGAAAAAGGAATTAATTCTGAATACTTGATTCTTGAAAACGATCACAACTCTCGTTTTTTTATTATTTTGAATGTTTTAGTTGAAAGATTCCATAGTTCCATAAAATTTCAAATACTGGAATCATTCCTCTGCATGAAAATAATTCTCTTCTACATTCAAGAATAGAAGGATTCCTACATTGTCTTTCTAAATAGATAGATGCACCAACAAATGTCATCTCCGAATAATTTGTGGCTATATTCTATTCTTTTCCTTAAATGGTATTTCTTCTGTGAAATACTGGTTGTATAATATTATTATATATACGTATGTTAGTTAGGCACCCTCAAAAATTGATCCCAACTGGGTTTGCAGATATCAATCTTTTCTTTGGAGGGAAATCAGAAAATAAAAAATTGACAAAACTGAAAAACGAATGATGGTAAAGGTAACAACTTCTATTATACCCAATGTATCGTGTTCTTTTCGTTTCTTTTTTGGAAGCTGCTGTTAGTTTCTGTAAGCCCAGATTGTTCATTTTCGTTTTTGTCCTCCCAGAGAATTTTGCATCTCTATTTTATTTGTAAATAAATATTATGGATATCTATTTTACAATATACACCCTAACCAACTAAAGTTTAGTGGCCCAGTTATTAATTTCAAAAAAAATTACAAATATAAAACCGTATGGACTTTTTAGAATGAAAAAGTACACCTCCAGTGTCTGGTTTTATTCTACAAACCACATATTCACACCCTTACGCTCCTTCTAATATAACAAGATGTTGCTTCCTTTAGGAAATATATTAGTAACAATATGGTTACTATTAAATTACACTTTTGCCAGAGAAATTACAGAAAATATAATAGACAGAGGTTTAATTGACTTAAATATTGGTGATGTTATCATCAAATCCGGCGCTTCATGGTCCATTATCAACAATTTTATTTCCGTGTTTGTTGGTGAATTAGAAGTGGAAAAGAACGCTGGTCTTTTCATATCGCTGACTTCCCCTTTGATTGGTCTTAAAGTTACTTTGACTTCTGTTCTTAAAAAAATCCATAATGATGGTGTTATTTCTTTTGATTCCCATAAATCATTGGCATCATCTACTTACTCGTTGGTTGGTCTTTCATTTACAAACAATGGTGAAATGTATTTCGGATCTTCTGGTGCCCTTTTAGGGCTCACCGCTTTAACATCTCCAAAATGGAAAAATACTGGTTTAATCGTTTTTTATCAAAGCCAAAGAAATAATGGAAATGTTTTCATAGGTGCTCCTTTGGGTTCCATTCGAAACGATGGTCAAATCTGTTTGGTCAACCAAGTATACCGGCAAACTACAGGAATTGAAGGTCATGGTTGTATCACTGCTGATGCAGATTCTACCATTTATGTCGCTAATTCAATATTAGATATTGACACTACTCACAACTTTTACCTTGCTGATTCCAGATCTTCCATCATTGCAGAAGCCATTTCATTGCCACAAACATTCAATGTTTACGGTTTCGGTAATGGTAATAAAATTGGGTTAACTCTCCCACTTATCGACATTCCTTTGCTCCATCCATCATATATTTACAATGAAAATACTGGTATATTAACTTTGCGTTCTACGTTGCTCACCCAAAAGTACAACATTGGAAAAGGATACAATTCTAAATTGTTTGAAGTTGTCACCGATTCAGGCTTTGGATTACCAAGTACCATCATGGGTAGTGTGAGGTACAATGGACCTGTTCCTCCAAGAGAGTTACCAGAACTTTGTAAGCTTGAATGTAAAGAATTACCAGATGCCCCAGGTACAGAACCAACAAAATATACCAGTACAATTACTGTTACTGAAACCGATAGTGTTACCAAGACCCACACCATTATCGTTGAGGAAACCACTGACTCTACTGGTTCATGGTATACCACTACAACTACTTTGCCAACATTATCTTCAAGCACAGAAGAGGATGAACCTTCATCCACAGAAGACGAAGAAACCGCAGATGCTACCAGTCCCACAGACGACGAAAACACTGACGTTGCTAGTTCTACAGACAAAGATGATGATGATGAGACCACGAATGTTGCTAGTTCCACAGAAGATGAAACCACGGATGTTGCTAGTTCCACAGACAAAGTTGATGATGACGAAACCACGGAAGTTGCTAGTTCTACAGAAGATGAAACCACTGATGTTGCTAGTTCCACAGACAAAGAGGATGATGAAGAAACCAGTACCGTTACACTGGATGAACAAACCACCACCGATGAAGTGAGTTCTATGGCAGACGAAGAAACTACCGAGACTACCGATGACGAAACCAGTACTGTTACTTCAGAAGAAGAAGAAGAAGAAGAAGAAGAAGAAAGTAGCACCTTCAGACCAGAAGATGAATATAGTACTGGCGATACTAGTGATTCTACCACCACTACTACCACATATTCCACCACCACCACTACCACATACGTCACCACTACCGAATACCCTACTACTTCTGACTTCACAACCACTACTGAGTTCACCACTACTACAGAATACACCACTACTACTGTTTATACTACTACTACTGTGTATACTACTACCTTTATTACCACAGATATCGATGGATCTGAAACAACAACGACGGATACAGTTACAGAAACAGATGTTATTACTGAAACTGACGTTGTGACTGAAACTGGTGTTGTGACAAGCACAATAACTGGTGGTGGTAGTGGTGGTATTCATGAGGATGAAGGAGATGACGATGAAACAAGTCATTTCTCAATTGGAGGTGGTGGTGCTACTACTGAATCTACTCCAACATCGATCAAATCAAATACAAATACTGCTTTCCCATCGGAAGATGAATCTAGTGATTTGTCATCAGATGGAGGATCTTGGACAACCACCAATGGTGATGGTCAAGAAGGTATTGAAACTGGTATTATTACAAATACCTTATCAACAATTCCTCTATCTACTTCTCCAAGGTATTCATTACTTGGTTCATTGACTACTTTAACAGTTACTGAACATGTTACAACTTCTCCAAATGGAGATATATCAACTTCATCGGCTGCTGTTATTGTTGGAACTGATTCCAACGGAGTTATACATACTATTACCTCCGAAATTGGTGGTGAAAATGATGCAGCTTCATCTACAGGAAATGGAAATGGAAATGGAAATGGTTTAGAAGATTCTATTGAATCCCATATTACTACTGATATCCCACTTTACAATGTTTCGAATAGAATTTCTACAAGAAGTTCAGTTTTCCTTGCTTTGATTATTTCAATCATAATTTCGTTGATTTGAAGTTAAAATTGGGAAAAACAAAAAGAGGATGTTTCCCATTAACTAATTTTTTTTTCGGTTTTTAATTAATTCATATTTATTAGAATTATGTTATTATTTCTTTCTTGGATATTGTTGACTTTTTTAATTCGTTGATTTCTTCGGTGTATTGACACATTTATAGGTTTACGTAATCCTTTTCTTTTGTTTTGTTTTGTTTAGTTTTGTTTTCTTATTTTGTTAGTTTCGTATACTATTTATATCATGTTATAAAATAAATTAACTAATATATGTAACTGTCTTCATTATGATATTTGATCGTCAAAACAATATTTCGCAACTTTTATTGATACAATTTATCGTTATCTTTTTTTTTCCTCGTTTGGTTCCACCCCGTTCCTGCCTCCCTCCGCGCCTCGCCTCGCCTCGCCTCACCGCATTGTGAAATGAAAGTTTCGTCTTAATTTGTGGACTTAAAATCTCCGAATCCCGGAGGAAATAAGTAATCCACATTTCCACCTCCACCTCCACTTCTACCCCCACTTTAAAAAAAGGTTAAATTAATGAAATCGACGAACACATCTAACTAACTAACAAATTAATAATAAAACAAACAAAAAATAAAAAAATTTGAAAATTACTGATTTGACTATTTTTTTTCCAATTATATACATTAATAGAGATCCCCCTTTTTTCACCCTTTTTACCCTATATATCCACCTCTGGTACTTGTTATTATTCATGACACGGAATTTATTAACAACCATAACTCCAGCAGCATATAGAGTTTTACTCACCACTGCCACACCAACTTCACGAGTTATCCCCATTGATGCAACATGGTTTATGCCTAATGTTCCTCGAAACAATAAACTTGAACATCAACAAGAACGTATCCCAGGGTCAAAATTCTTTGATTTAGATAAATATATAACCCCAAGTGAATATCCCCACATGTTGCCAAATTCAAAAATTATGAAACAAGCATTTAATGATTTGAAATTGAACAGGAATGATTCCTTGGTGGTGTATGATAAATTAGGTATATTTCTGAGTCCTAGAGCTGCATTTACTTTTGCCCTTTTTGGACATCCAAAAGTTTATTTATTGGATACTTATTTAGGATATAAACAAAGTGAATATCCCCTTGATTTGAATCCTATACCAAAAGAGATCAATGGAGATAATGATGTGGGTAATGTGGGTGAATATGAACTTGGATTAAATGAAGATCAATTGGCTAATAATTATAAGAATCAAGTTATTGAATATGATGAATTATTAGAATTGGTTAAAAATGGTAAATTGAATGAATATTTGTTAATTGATGCAAGATCAAATGAAAGATTTACTGGAGAAGCAAATGAACCTCGTCCTGGGTTATCATCGGGTCATGTTCCAGGGGCGGTTAATTTACCATTTACTAAGCTTTTGAATCCTTCGAATAATAATCAATATAAATCAAAACAAGAAGTTGCAAAGATTTTTGAAGAATTGATTGGTGAAGAAGGAACTCAAGGAGTTCAAGGAAAGGGTTTGAAGGAATTATTGTTAAATAAATATCCAAAAGGTGTTATTGTCATGTGTGGAACTGGTGTTACTGCAGTGATTTTGAAATTTGCTATTGAATGTATTTTGAATTTGAATGTTCCAGTTCGTGTATATGATGGAAGTTGGACTGAATGGGCCAGTAGAGCTCCAAATGAATACATCAAGAAAGACGTCTAAATGTGGTTTCGTTTCTTTTCGTTTTGTTTCTTTTTTTTATTAGAAGAAGAATTATAATTATTATGATTAATATTATATAGAATTGGAAGATATAGTTTTACGAGAATATTAAGAGATATATACATATATATATAGGAAATAAAAATGGCAGATTTGTACTTTTTTATCTGTACTACTGGATAAGAAAGAGATCTTCATCATCTTATCTATGTACTACATAATCTAAACCAATTCTTGCTAATAACATGCGTTGCGTATTGATCTTGGGTTACTCTACAACTAAACTCCTAACCTATTCATACATATTTGGTTGTCTTATTTGCCCAATTATTTTTAAACATTAACTCTGTATTATATATATATATATATATATATATATATATATATATATTCTAACTAGTAGAAAAACCCAAATCCAAATCCTATTCCGAGACCAATTCCCATCAAGAAACTATAAATCACATTCCAGCCATTTAGCAACCCTAAAGGATCATTAAACGAACCAATCTCTTCATCAAAACGGCTACTACGAACCACAATAATTAATTCATTCCTATTAACAGTAGTGGTGCTACTAGTAGTAGTAGTTGTTGTTGTAGTTGTTGTTTTTTTTTTAGTTGCTTGACCAGAAGCAACTTGGATGGTATCATTGGCTGATGATGATGTATTTTTACATTGAGAATTCATTGACATTCTCGGCATGATAAATGTATTTTCTTCATCATCATTATCTTGATCTACTTTTTCATCTTTGTCAACATAATCTTCTTCTTCGGATTCAAATACCATGATATGACAAGAATGGACTTCTTCGAGGTCGAGATCTTCACCTTCGGAAGATAAAATGCTATCAGGAGGCGCGCGTATATCTATATTTTGCCAAGTACTCATACCAAATGGATCTGGAGTATACATTCTAGGAGGATGTTGTGGTTGTTGTTGTGGGGATGGCTGTTGTTGTTGTGGTGGTGGCGGAGATGGTGATGGAAGAATATTTAATTCTGGACTATTCAATAGGTCGTAAATCAGAGGATGAGGAGGGAATTTCCTTTTAGATTCGATTAATTGATTGTAAGAAGATGTATATGAAGATGACATTTGGAAGGTTGAGTGTTTTGGCAAGAAATTAAAGTGAGAAGACGGTTGATTAATCAACGTTGCTTGACGTGTTGTGTAGTTGTTGTAGTTGTTGTTGTTGTTGTTGTTATTTGGTTGATTGTAAAGTAACAGTAAAAGTGAAAGAGTAAGAGTTAGTAACAAGAGGGGAAAAAAAGAAAATCAATCAAAGTACGTGATAAGGAGAAAAAATATATCCCATACTCTTTAGTAATATGTCTGTTTATTTTTGTGTGCGTAAATCAATCAGTTGATAAGGATTCGTGTACTATGACACAAACACAAAAGCCACTCCTCCTTCTTCCTTCTTCTCTTCCTCTTTCTTCTTCTTCTTCTACTGGTTGTTCTTTTTTTTTAATCAAAACAATAAATAGCAACAAATGAAACTTAATTGTAAACATCTCGTGATGATATTTCTAAATCACCATTTCTTGATGTTGGTAAAATTAATAATCAGTCCACATCTCGGGATTTTATTCCTTTTATTCTTTTTTATTTCAATTTGGTTTGATTATTCAATTAAACAATTACTATTTACATATCCATTAACTCTTCAATTACGTTTCATTTCGTATGACTTTACTCTCCAGTGTGGTAACTAGGTTTTCGGATATCTACGTCTCCAACTGAGTTTACATCGAAATCCTCGATGCTAGTGCTGTCTAGACCTTTTCAATCTCGTTGGTTCGAATAATTATGCCTCGTACAGGTAGAGACTGTTACAACTTAGATCATTTCACAAAATGTCTAATTACTTGACGTATCATCATTATCATCATCACCATTATCCCCCCTTTTCTTTAATTTTTTTTTCACTTGAAATATAAAACTAATTGAAAGATAAGCCGTACTCGGTGATTTGTTATCACGAGAGGTATCGGATACACTGGATCCAATGGAATGCAAACGACAGTAAATGGCAGTAAAAAAACAGCCATTTTTCCCCCTTTCCCCCTTTTTCAGTTTTATCCAGTTCTTTTAATTATGATACTGTTATTTCAAATAACATAAAACCAACAGTGTGTGTTTTTCATGGTAATGGTAATGGTGGTAATGGTGGTGGTTGTGTTGTTGCAAAGTGGGGAGAGAAATAGGAGATAAACAAGTCACATGATATACCCAAAAAAAAAAGTACTAAAAGAATTGTTTCCCCAGTTTGTTAACAAATGTATGGCAATTAACCGCTAAGTGATTAAAAAAAAGTGCCAACAAAAAAATAGGTTTTAGTTTTTGCATTTTAAAGTACAATTAGCGAATTAGTTAACTAAGTACATAAAGTAAAAGTAAGGCATTCAAGATGTATTAAATACAACTTTAATTTTCTTCACATGTATAAAATAAAAAAAATTAAAATGGCGGGGAGGAGAGAGACAGCAGCTTTAACTCAAAAAAATAATTAACAAGTTTGTTTTGAAATATAATTGAATTTTAATCCACTCTTCTTCTTCTTCTTCTTCTTCTTCTTCTTGATACCTTATATTTTGTTATTTATTTTAATTTATCCAATAATTATCCACGATGTCAGCAACAAAATATGCATTAATTACCGGGGCATCTTCAGGTATTGGTTATAACCTTGCCATTGAATTATCCAAAAAAGGATATAAAGTTATTGCATGTTCACCTGAACCGGTTTTATTTGCTCAAAAACCATTAGAAGAAGAATATGGTGTAATTTCATTACCTTTAGATATCACAAATATCAATGATATAAAACGCGTTCGGGATCAAGTTCAACAAATTACCAAAAATAACCAAGGAGGAAATGATGAAGGTAATTTATCTATATTATATAATAATGCCGGAATTTCAATTGCAGGACCAGCAATTGAAATCCCTGAAGATGATTTAGATCGAATTTTTCAAATTAATGTAATTGGTCATATAAATATGACAAAATATTTTGCTCCCATGGTTATTAATTCAAAGGGTACAATTCTTTTTACAAGTTCTGTTGCTGCTAGAGTTCCATTAAGTTGGGTTAGTGCTTATAATGCCACAAAAGCCGCAATTGATGCTTATGCATTAACTTTACATGGAGAATTAGCTCCATTTGGGGTTAGAGTTCATAGTGTTATTACCGGTGGGGTTGATACTGCAATTTGTGATTCAAATTTAAAAACTTCGCTTGCTAATTCATATTATGAAGTTGAAGGGGTTTATGAATCAATGAATAGTTCAGCTATGATGAGTCGTAATTTAAATATTACTCCTCAACAATATGCAAAAGAAGTTGTTAATGATATTACATCATGGAGAGATCCAGGGTTTAATCTTTATCATGGAGCAAGATCTTATTTTTTACATTGGGTAAGTCGTTACATTCCTTTATGGTTGGCAGAATTTGGAATTCAAATTCATTTTAAACAACGAAAAGTATTACAAACAATTGCAAGATTAATTAGAGCAAAAAAGAATATAAAAAAAATTGATTAAATTATGATGTGAAAAAATCATAATATATATAAATAAATTGTATACTTTTGTTTTAATATAATCAAAAAGAAAAGGTATTGTTATTGTTATTACTCTTCGTATTGCTATTAATATTATCATTAATTACTTTAACTATACACTTGAACAGATAAAAAAAACTCTATACAAAACTTAAAACCTGTTCCATTAAAAATAAAAATGAAAAAAAATTAACCAAAATAAAGAAGATTATTGGACTGACTAACTAACTAACTTCCTTTCTTTGATTATTCTTTTCGTTAATTCTTTTTTTTTTTTTTTTTAGTTTATTTATTTATTTATTTTTATTGAGCTTTCATTATTTATTTACTTATCAATCAATTAGTCAATTAATTAATCAATTCATTTATTCAGCTCTTCTTCTTTCTTCTTCTCTTTTATAATTTTGTTGAATCATTTGTTTAGCCTTTTCAACTGCTTGACCAGATCCAGTTATAGTAAAGATTCTTTCATCTTCACCTCCATCACTAATTGAAATAGTTGCACCAGTGATTTTACGAACACCATTAATTCTGGCCCCCAGTTTACCAATTAAAGCTCCAACAATATCATTTGGGAAACTTAAAGTAACTCTTTTAGCTGATGATGCATTACCCATTGAAGAAGATGATCCAGATGATGATAAAGATGATCCAGATGCAAATGAAGATGAATTACCTGATGATGATGAATTACCTCCATTACCACCTCTTGGAACATAATAACTAACTCCAACTATAGAACTAAAATCTTCCATAAGACATCTTGAAATAACTCTTAATGAATCATATAAATCATCAACTCTACCTTGTAATTCAACCAATCTTTCATTGGAACCTGGCAAGAATGATTTAGAAGCAATCATGGAGATATTATATTTGGTTTGAATTTGTTGAATTCTTGCTCCTTTAGAACCAATTAAAGTACCCATTTGAGTATTTGGAACCAATAATCTTAAAATGGTTGTTTCTTCAGTATTTGGAGTTGATGATAATTGTTTCAATGGGAAATAATTATAACTTTCAATATTGGCATTTATTAAAGCTTGAGCAAAATAACTCAATGCTTTAGCACAATCATCCAATCTACCAGAAACAGTTAAAATTCTTTCATGGCTTCCTGGAACTAAACGAGAGATTCCAGCTTTGGTATTGGTTTCACCTCTAATAGAATCAATAACTTGTCCATTGGTTCCAATAAGACATCCGGCTTCTTTGGCAGAAACCAAAACACGATAATTGATCAAGGCATCGGCATTGGATTTATCTTGTAAAGAAGGTAATGAAGTAGATTGATCAACAGATGATGGAACAATGTCATTACTGGTATTGACATCAGTGGTAGTAGTGCTAGTTGTAGTGGTAGCATTAATATCTTCTTTGCTGTTACTGTCATCGTTGTCATTGTCGTTGTCGTTATTCTTGGTGGTGGTATTACTGTTGGAATCAGAAGTAGTGGCAGTGTTGGCGTTGGTGTTGGCATTGGTATCAGTGGTATTATCTGTGATTGGAACAGATGATGATTCAGCCTTTTGTTCGTTTTCCGAAGTGAAGTTGGTATCGAATAATGATTCAGTCATTTTTTTAGAATTTGTTTTAGATTGAAGGTAATGTAGTTTGAAAACAGTTGATTGATGGATTGATCGATAGATGGATATTTATTGATTCGTCGTGGGTTTTTTTTTCGCTTTTCGTTTTATGAAAATTGAAATTTGGGATGGGGAGGGAGAAAAATGTGGGAATGAAAAAAAAAAAAGTTAATGTGTTGAAAGTGATATGTTGGATTGGATTGAATTTGTATTGGATAGGATTCGTTGGAGTTGTGTTAATACAAGATGATGTTGGATGATGATGAAAAGTAATGTGATGGGGTGTGTGTTTGGTTGATTTGATTTGATTTGATTTGATTGATCGATTAATGGATTGATTGGTTAATGGATTGGGTGGTTGTTAGATGTGAATTTGATTTTTACAAAGGGAGGAGTAAAGAGAATTCAATTCAATTCAAATTAAAAAAGATTTTTTTTTTTTGTGCAAATTTTTTTTTGCAGAAAATTTTTTCTCTCTCTTTCGTTTCTCGCTCACACTTAAGAAATGGATATATTATACCGCGAAAGGCGGGCGACAAATAGATAAAATGATATTGATTTACCGCGGCGTATTTCGATTAATCGTCATAATTCATTAAATTTGACCAGTGAACATATACACAACACCTCTTTCAGAGTCTATACATCTGCATATTGAATATTAGACGAGTATATATCATGTAAAACTATTATTGTACCCTTTTGTTTTGTTTTTTTTTGGTTATGCAATCAGAATGATCATCATCAATGTATATTTTACTCTTCGGGCTATGGTTGAAAAAAAATTTTGTGATGCTGAGCCCATTGAAGGAGGCAAAGTTAGTTAGTTGCTTAGTTAGTTAGGCATTCTTGTAGAATTGTATCATTTTGATTTTGATACTTTGTTCATTATTATCAAGTATAATCTTGGCTTAGAATATATGTGTGGTAAGTAGTACACACACACCCTTTGCAATCAAAAGTGCATAGACTTCCTAATTAGGTATATTACTGTAGTTCCATGTCATATGGGTTAATTTTTCAAACTTCGCATCATCTCTGCCCACAGAGTTAAAAATAATTAACATATTGTAATTGGGTTCCAGAATAAGGAGAAAAAAAATCTATTACCCCCGAGTCAATCTCATCATCCATCATCATCACTCATCTTCTTCTTTTACTACTTCAAACTCAACCAACGCTTTTACCAACATTTTCCTTTATTTTTTTTTCTTTTTACTAATCAATATCATCACATCAACTCATTATTATTATTAATATGACTTCAACTAATATAAACGGAACTTTCCCATTGATTGCTAGAGGTAAAGTTAGAGATATTTATCAAGTTGATGATAATACCCTTTTATTTGTTGCTACCGATAGAATTTCTGCTTATGATGTTATAATGAATAATGGCATTTCTCAAAAAGGGAAGATTTTAACTAAATTATCTGAATTTTGGTTTGATTTTTTACCAATTGAAAATCATTTAATTAAAGGCAATATCTTTGAAAAATATCCTCAATTGGAACCATATCGTGATCAATTAGAAGGTAGATCATTATTAGTTCGAAAATTAAAATTAATTCCTTTGGAAGTTATCGTTAGAGGATATATTACCGGATCAGGATGGAAAGAATATAAAAAAACAAAAACAATTCATGGGAAATCAATTACTACTAAAGATGGAAAGGATCTTGTTGAATCACAAAAACTTGAACCAGCTATTTTTACCCCATCAACAAAAGCTGATCAAGGACAACATGATGAAAATATAAGTAAAGAACAAGCAGATGAAATAGTTGGGAAAGAATTATGTGATCGTATTGAAAAAATTGCCCTTGAATTATATACAAAAGCCAGGGATTATGCCATTACAAAAGGGATTATAATTGCGGATACAAAATTTGAATTTGGATTGGATGATAATGATAATATTATTCTTGTTGATGAAGTTTTAACTCCGGATTCTTCAAGATTTTGGAATGCTGAAAATTATCAATTAGGTAAATCCCAAGAATCTTATGATAAACAATTTTTAAGAGATTGGTTAACTGAAACTGGGGTTGCAGGTAAAGATGGGGTTAGTATGCCACAAGAAATTGTTGATAAAACAAAAGAAAAATATGTTGAAGCTTATGAAAGTTTAACTGGTGAAAAATGGGTTGAATAAATAAATATAATCCAAGTGTATTAGTTGTTAAATTCTAAAGATTGTTGTTAATGTTATTGTTTTTGTTATTGTTATTATTAGATAAGTTAGTCAATTGACATAAAGACATGTATAATTTTTTTTCAATTGTAGAATGAATTTTCCTAGACAACAAATATGAAGCCTTGTTATATATATTTGTTATCTATTTCATTATTGTTAAAACTGAACACGAAAAGAATAAGAATAAGAATTGATGCATTTTCAAGAAAGCCTTGTTTGCCAATCAAGCAATCAATCAATCAGTTAGTCAATCTAATGGAAACGTACAATCAATCCATGAACTCCGGGTATTCTATCCGATAAGGAGGAGGAGGAGAACGTCTTTTTGATTGCTCTTTTTTGTTTCTTGGGCGGATGGGGTGGATTGGATTGTTTTGGTGCGACCTGACGACTGGAGTTTGGGGCCAAAATCGGTCAGTCAGTCGACACTCTTCGTTCTATTGGCCGTGAGTGATACGGTAGTGAGGGGTGTCAGTGTCATTTTTTTTTAATTCTACTTAAATGATATAATAAATTAGTGAAGGATTTATTTTTCAATGGTTGATCACACACTTACATTTATATCATTTATTATTTGATAATACACAAGAGTATATATTATACATTAAATTACATATATACACAATTGTTCAAATTGTTCAATCTTGTCTTTTGTAGTTTTGATTTTTTTTTTTTAATTGGATTTTGTTAAAAAGATTCATTTCTATGATGACACACACACAACATACAAACACACACATTCTGTCTCTCTATCTCTCTCTATCTCGCTTGCAACTAATGTTTATTTATTAAAACCTTCCTAAGTAATCCTTGGCACTAATGGTTGTGGTAGCATATTCTTGTTCATTTTCCTTTTGATTCATATCAGCAAATGAATAAAAATCAATGACATTAGCATCACCTTTATCTTTTGAAATATGAGTATGACCAGCATAACTCTTCAGTCGTTTAGCAACTGGATGAAAAGCTAAAGATGAAACACCAGTAGAGGAAGCTGACGGGCGCATATGACCATGACCAAATCCATGAGAGTGAGGAGATTGATATTGTTGTTGCTGTTGTTGTTGGTTTGCACCAATTGTACTATTACTATGATTTAAAGTAGAAATTAAAGATTGGGAAATAATACTTCTTGCTCGAGGACGAATAAATGGTGGTGTGTGACTCTCTTCAACATTAGAATGTTTAAATCTATTTGGTTCTACTTGATGAATATGATTTTCATCATCATCATCATCTTCTTCATCATCATTTTCAATATTGTCATCATCATAAAATCCATGTTGTTTGTGTTCTTGTTGTTGATATGATTGACTATTATCTCCTTCATCGTCATCTTCTTCTTCTTGATCTTCACAGAAACAATTCAAAGTAACTGCATTTAAAGGAGTATTAGTGATTGTATCTAATACAGGAGAAGTATAATTTTCTAAATTATAATGGGATGGAGTTTCTGGGTTATTAAAATTACATGGACCTTGACAAGTTCTTTCAAAAATATCATTTTCATTATAAGTTGAATAATTTGGAGTGGTAAATGACATTTTATTTAATGATTTTTTAATAGCTCTTTGATATTTTTCATTTCTTGATCGATTGCTATTACTGTTGTTATTATGATGATTTAAGGAAGTATTAATAGTTGTTGATGTTGCTGTTGTATTTGTAGGGGAAGCAGGTTCTTCTAAAGATGATGACAGGGTGCTATGTAATTGAAATTTAGCAGGACTAGTATTAGAAGGTGTGGTAATAGTAGTAGCTGTTGCTGTTTGTGAGTTTGATTGTGATTCAGACAGGGACGACATGATTCAAGATATATATAGTTACAGGTAAGTATATATATGTGATTGTTTAGTTATAATAATATTATAAGATAGAATTAAGATTGATGTTTTGTTGATTTAATGATATTAATAAAAACAAAAAAAATGATGGAAGATGGAGGGGGTTGGATGAATGGATGTATTGATAGATGTATTGGTTGTAATTGTAATCGTAGATGGAATGGAATAAATAGCTAAAAAAAATTATGTCTAATAGTTAATGAAGTAGGGGGAAATAAAAATCTAAACTAATTGATGGATTATAATTGATTATGATAGGAAGTGGTGATGGCGGGGGGAATGATGATGATAATAGTATTATTTAATAGACTATTAACACAATTAGTAAGGTGGATTAGTATTAAAATAAATAAATAGATAAATAATTAAATTGAATTAATTAATTAATATAAAAAAAAGAAGTAAAAATGAAAATGAAAATGAAAATGAAAGTGAAAATGAAATTGAGTATTTTTGGTTTGTAGGTTTGTAAAGTTTTTAGTTTTAGTTATGAATAATAAATAAGACTAAATAAAAATTAAATTTAATAAAAAAAAACTTTGAGATATTTTTTTATTATTAATTGATGTATTTATATTTCTTTCTGGGGAGAAGAAGGAGGAGAGGGAAGACAAAAACAGGAGAATGACAAGGGAATTTCAGATTATATATCTTTTTGAAGGAATGTATAATATGTATAATATGTAATAATGTATGGATTATGAGATTATGAGATTATGAAATTGTGAGATTAATAAATAAATATATGTAGAATGTAAAATTTAATGTAAAATGTATGTAAGAGTAAGAGAGAGTGACAGAGAGTAAGTGAGAGAGAGAGAGAGAGAGAGAATAGTTTTGCGTTATTTAAATATCGAAGAAAGTTTTTACTTCGTATCACTCATTTTATCTTTCCTATTACTTATTTTCATGACTGCTATTTATATATATCTTGCTAATAGATATCAGAGATGAGGTAATATATACCTATGTATTATGTGTAAAGGTGATGATAATTGTTGTGATAATTGTTGTGATAATTGTTGTGATAATTGTTGTATGATTGTAATAGGATGTCATGATTGTTGTTGTGGTTGCAGTCGTGTGGTTTTAGATAAATTTGGAATGACCATTCTCACTGAAAACTTCTTTTTCTTTTTCCGCTTTTTTGTTTAATTTCTTTTCAGTAGATTGATGTTGATGACAAATACACAGGATATGATATATAACCATAGATTAACCATAGATATATATATATATTTATCATACAACCACACAATTACACAATTACACAATTACATAAAAAAATAATTAAATCTTATTGGTTCTTTTTTTTTATTTGTATTGAGAGATTATTTAGTCCCTTTAATAACTACGCCTTGTTATCCTTAATCAAACAGATAAGAACAGAAACAAAGTCAAAGTTAACAATATTCATACTAAAACAATAGACAAAGGGAACAGGCGTGTGTCTCAGTGTGTGTCTGAGTGTAAGTATGTAAGTGTGCGGTTTTTCAATTCTTTCTTTTTTTGATTTTGTAATTTTAGGATATATTGAATGACAGAGAGTGAGAGAAAGAAAGAATTAGGGAGGAAACGGAACAACTAAAAAACACTCAACACTCAACACTCACACATGGTAGTACACACACAAAGAGAGAATAACCCCATTTTATTTTTGTTACTCTGCATCTTCTACTTGTTGTTCTTCTTCTTCTTTAGTCTTCTTCGTCTTCTGTTGCTTCTATTTCTGCCTTCTCTCGTGTTCTGATGCATTTATCCATATGCAGGCGTGTTTCTTTCTTTCTTTCTTTCCTTCCTGTTTGCACAGTATGCATTACCCAACAACTATACAAACTAAACTCTCCCCCCCCACCACCTACCACCCACCTACCAATGAGAATGACAAATCAAAAGTCACTCGTTCCTCCACCATCTACTGCTCCTCGTGTTTCTATTTCTTTTTTTGATATAGATATTGCAGGTTTATCTAACATATAGTATCTCGATATTACTTGATCTTTTTAGTTGTCAGTTAATTGCATAATTCTCCTTATCTCTTAACAACAGCAACAGACGGAAACAGACGGAGAAAGAAAGATTCTGTTAATAACCTGATATTTTTTTTTGTTTATGTACTGCTACCAATTGCTACTTTCAACAAAAATGAAAAGCAGGAGAAACAACCCTCTCTACTTTGTTGTTATATGAACCCCATGGAGTAAATAGAAGGAAGGTACAATAAAGATAAGTAATATGACATTTCCATTTGTAATAAGTTAAAGTTTTTTTTACGTGGTTATAGAAGATTAAGATTAACACTAAGAATAGGAGGGGAATATTAACATACATTCCTATAATTAAAACTGTATTAATATGAACTTCATTTTGTTGATTCATTCATTTTTCAAACTAAATATATTACCCCCACCCAATTCAACCCCCTCGAATCAATGTAAGGTTATTCTATGTATGTAGATTGAGAAGAGAATGTAAGAATGAAAGAAATGTCATGCAAATAGATCTATACTTTAGATTGCATATGTTTAGATGATGATGATGATGTGGTGGGTCTGGTGAGTCTAGTGGTATAAATACAAATACAAGTATAAGCATAAGTGGAACGATATTTAGTTTTATCCGTGGAGGACGAGGTTAAAAAAAAAGAAGTACAATGTAGTAATGTATTAAATATTTAACACGAAGAAAACTTAGGTCACGCCAATCACCACGGAAACAACAACAACAACAGCAACAATAAAAAAAATTGGCGAGCGAGAGAAGGAAAGAAAGAAACGACAGAACCGACAAAAAGAAAGGAAGAGAAATTTTTTCTTTTTTTTTTGCTGTTCGTATCATTTAAATGCTTCATGCAACTGTAACACAATATCTCGTTGTTTTATCTATTAATAGTCATGATCAATAATCTTTCCTTATCTCTTTTCGCTTTTTTTTCCCCATGGAGAGAGGCAAGAATGTGACGATGTCAGAATTAATCGTACATCTTGTTTTATATTACAATTTATTTACACACACGTTGTCTAATTATGAAAAAACTATACACGATCGGAGTATTATAATTATTGTTGTTGTTGTTGGATATACCTAAACTTTATTAAGTTCCGATACTTCCTTTTAATTCTTTCGTTACCAAGGGTTATGCCGATCATACTAATCATTAGAGGGGGAAGGAAGAAGATTAGATAGATAATTGAAAAAGTTTGAAATTTTCAAAATTTTCAAAATTATCTTAAAGTGCACAAACACATACACACACATACTCTCTCTCGGTCTCTCTCCCCTCCCGCTTTTGGTGTGTGTGTGGCATTAATAGTAGTCACTCCTCTCTTTTTCTCTCTCTCGCGTGCTGTGATGCCGCACAGATTGCGCTAAAGAAGATAACCACTACTACTATAATCATTATCACCAATAAGATAACGCAATCAACAAAAAACCAATCTCTAGGCAAATAATAATATCAATAACACAATTGAAATTTCATAATCATGTACCACACTTTCAGCCACATGACTAAGTGCCACATGTCCACATGGAATAGAACTGTTGTGGTTGTTGTTGTTGTTTTTCGATCTTTTTAGTTATCAATTGACAGTAAATGTGTGATAAGCAAAAACTACGAAACGCATCAAAAATTTGATAACAAAGATAATCCAACATAATACCCCATCAAGTTAGTAGTAGATACTAGATAACTAGATATCAGTTATCAAATATTTCAAATATATTGCTCATTTCTATTATAGGTTAGAGTTGATTGTTTTTTTTTTACATTGTTTCTTTCTTTTTTTTTGATAACTTTGTTGTTTGTTAATGGCAAACAGTATGTAAGAGAAAGATAGATTGATAGAACAATGTATTTAAGAACAAAAAGAAAAAGATATTGGGGTACTGAATCGAATGGAGACAATTGATTGCTTTCTATGTCTTTTTATATAACTGAACTCCCCTTCTATATTATATATATTATTCTTTCGATATCTTTTTCTTTGTTATTATTGCTGTTGCTGTTGCGCAATATCTTTTCGTATCAAATGTGGGTCGATACGTCCGTCGGTCGACACAAAACTCTCTCTTTCTCTCTCTCTCATACCAATAATGGCACCATGAAAAAAACACATAAAAAAAAAGAAAGGAAAGATTGCGAGCAAATTGCGAACAAAAAAGAAAAGTGTGGAGATATTTGTTGCTGGTGATAGATGATGTAGTGGTGGTGGTACTTCTAGTACTACTTCTAGTACTAGTTCTAGTACTTGTTCCCAACTCCGTTACTTTTTTTTTCATCCACTTCTGCTATTAGTGGTGAAGGCGGAGGGGGGAGTGGGGCGGTACGGGGATTGATATTGGAGGGGGAAGGAAGAAAAAGAAAAAAAAAAATTATTGTGTACATAATGTGATTTGAGTGGGTGAAAATTCCACAATAAGTAACATACATTAAAAAAAAAATAAAACGAGAGAAAGATAAGAATGATACCACACTAATATCATGTCGATTATTTAAATACGTTACATCATCCTATCCTATTACAATCTTCACTTTTGTATATAATTTCCATTTCCTCTTTTTTTATTTTCCTTTTTTGCTCTTCTTATTCTTCATCAATAGTCTATTAGACAACTTTCACATCATTTCCCATACCAGCTTCAAAAATGAAAAGACATTCATCTCTGTGTGAATCATCATCTTCCAAAAGATTACGATTGGAATATGAAATATTTTCAACTTCAATACAAGATATCGAGAAAATGTTCACTGAAGAGATACTAACAAGTTCTTCAATACCGAATAATACCAGTAACAATAATAGCTATGTCAATATCAATAGTAACAACTACAACCACAACCACAACAATAACATTACCCCTATCAATAATAATAATACGACTACTACTACTGCGTTCAATATATGTACTCAAAACCCAGATTCATCACAATATCTAGATACCGTTGTTCCTTCAACAAATTTTAAATATGATTGTATAAATATGGCATTTTTAGAGGAGAGAAAACCTCCTCCACCAGCAGCAAAAGCATCCAAGATCGTCATACCCAAAATATTATCCCCAGAAAAATCCATTTATCTAGACTTCGACAGCAATGATAATAATAACTGTCAGTACAATTATGATTATGATGATTATGATGATTATGATTTACCAAATTTTAAACCATCAATTAATCAGGATTTATTGATGATAGATCAACTTATTTTATTAAGTAAATAGGAAACTACATAGATACACACGGACAACAAAGACAATTCATTTAATTGGACAATTAATCACAAACAATACATATGCATTTTTATTTAACTTCTATATACCCATAATTTGTTTGTTCTTTTTATATGTACTGAAAAAGATTATGACAGATTTGCAACAAAGACGAGACAACGAGAGAGAAAATGTGTGAGAAAAAACAATCAACACATTGATTGAAATTGACTGCTGGAAAAAAAAAAAAAAACGAAAAAAAAAAAATCAAAACTAAAAACCTCGATCGTGCTGACCATCATAAAACAGACTAGAGTGTTACACTTCCCTTCATAGCACATCACTTACACACACTTCCACACACAATGGCAACAACAGTATATGGAGGTGATGAAATCAATGCAATTATCTTAGATGCAGGGTCATATACAACAAGAATCGGTTATGCCGGTGATGATTTCCCCAAAATTATCACTTCTTCATATTATGGTCAATTAGAAGAAGAAGGTAAAAAAATCTTTGGTGAAGCAATAAATGTACCGAGACAGAATTGTGAAATTAAACCTATATTAAAAGAATCAGTAATTATTGATTGGGATGCAGCTATTGAACAATATCAATATTTTTTTGATCAATTGAAAATACTGCAACCTGATCAACCAATATTAATAACCGAACCAATTTGGGCTGAACCTTCATATCGGGAGAAATTAGTTGAAAGTTTTTATGAAACATTTGATTTTTCAGGATTATATTTGGCTAAAACTCCAACTTGTGTATCATTTCAACAAGGTAGACCAAATTGTCTTGTGGTTGATATAGGACATGATTCTGTTTCTGTTACTCCTGTTATTGATGGAATTTGTTTATTAAAAAGTTCAATGAAGACTAATTATGGAGGGAAATTTTTATCAAATGAAATACAAGATTATCTTGAAAATAAAAAAGTGGTTGTTGAACCTAGTTTTAATATAAAATCTAAAACTCCAACAAAATATCCTGATCCTGCAAAATTTGAATCAAAAGGTATAACCGCAACTCAATCATTCATTGATTATCAACGACAAAAAATTTATCATCAATTTAAAGAAATATTAGAAGTCCCAGAAAAAAACACCACCAGTTCCAACAACTCCACCACCACAAAAGAATCACCAAGATTATTTGAATTACCTACAGGACAATCAATTATAATTGATCGATTTAAAATTGCTGATTCAATATTTGATCCAGCAATTTACAAATTTAATAATGAAAGTTTAGCCTTTCCTCCATGTAATGGGGAAATTGAAATCACTCAAGCAAATGAATATCGTCCACTTAAGAGAGTTCGTAAAAGTGATTCCAATCAATCTACTCCAGCTCCAGAAGTTGATATTCGAGGTTTATCGCAATTGATTTCCCATACTTTATCCACCATAGATATAGATTTACGTGCTTCATTGGCCAATAATATTATAGTAACAGGAGGGATATCACTTGTATCACAATTGACGGAACGTCTTTATCTTGAATTATCCAATAATAATCCTGGATTAAAAATTAGATTACATGCTGTGGGTAATTCAAGTGAAAGACTTAATCAAGCATGGATTGGAGGAAGTGTGATGGCTTCATTGGGTACATTCCATCAAATGTGGGTAACAAAGGAAGAATTTAAAGATGCTGGAGTTGATAGAATCTTAAACCAAAGATTTAGATGAGACAAGAACAAAAATAAAAAAGGACAAAAGAAAGAATATAGGTCCAGCAATAAAGGTTATGAGAAATCAATAAAGATGTGTGAATATCACCAGCATATACGTGTATGTGTGTACTTTAGACTAATTAATGTAATATATATGGTTATTAAAAAATGGTCATTGGTCATTGGTCATGTTGGTTAGTTTTTAGTAGAAATGCACACAAATGAAACAAACGTGTGTATTGTGTGTGTATATATATATATGTGTGTGTGTGTGTGTGTGTGTGTGTAAAATTAATAAGTATTATTATTCCGTTCAGGGTGCATCATTAATTATTTCTCCCCCCTAATATCCCCAACGAATCCCCAAACGAAAGTGTCCGTCGCCTCCTTCTCCCCCCCACCCCTTGATCGAGCGAGAACGCCCCGAGAAATGTAACAAAAATTCAACCAGTAAGATAATTAAAAGTGGGCTGGATTATTGTGTGACACGACACAAGGCAAGGCGGCAAGGGAGAGAGAGAGGGAGAGAGAGAGAGAGAGAGAGATTGGAAGAAGTTGCGTGTAACCATGAACACACAGCAATTTGTGGTACGAGTAGACCGCATTAAATAATAACACAAACCCCCTCGAATTACCCACCACCACCACCAACATTAATATTATTGTACTTATGTGGTATGGTTATTAATTACCTTCCTTCTTTCCTTCCTTCCTTCCTTCCTTCCTTCCCCCTCCCCTTGATATGTCGAATATATTTTGTCTAAAAATGAAAAATTACTAAAAAAAAATAAAAATCAATTGTTGATTAAATTGTTAATTGATTGTTAATTTTTATATTTTTTTTTTTTTTTTTTTTTTTGGGAAAGTCCATAAATAGACCTCAAATCCTCTCCCAACCAACATTTCAATTTATTCAAAGATTTCTATATACTTCCCCTTTTTTCCTTCTTTTCCCTTTTTCTTAATTAATTCCTTCTTTTTCAATTGAAATTGCTTTATCTTAATTTTTTTTGTTTCAATTTAATTTAATTTAATTCAATTCATTTTTATTAGTGTTATTATTATTAGATCCTCCCCCTCCCCTACCCCCGTTCCCCTTATATTTTTACAATGTCAAAAGATTTAATTAAAGGAGTATTAGATTTAGATCCATGGTTAGAACCATTTTCTCAACAATTGATTGATAGACAGACTCGATTACAAGAATGGTATGATAAATTAACCAAATCCGAAGGTTCATTAATTAATTTCGCCAATAGTTATAAAACTTATGGTTTACATTCATTACCTGATGGAAGTTATAAAATTGTTGAATATATCCCTGATGTTGAAGCTGTTTCCCTTGTTGGTGATTTCAACAATTGGAATACTGAAGCTCATCAATTACAAAAGGCCAATGATTTTGGATTATGGTCCTTATCCATTCCTGCAAAAACAATTCCAATTGATGCTAAATATAAAATTGCAATGAAGTTAAAATCCGGAGAATGGATTTATCGTTTGGATCCTTGGGTTCATAGAGCTACTTATTCAAAAGATAATCAACAATATGAAGGTCGATTTTGGTCAGATAATTATAAATTCAAAAATAAACGTCCTAAAAATGCTGCCGGTAATGAAATTAAAATTTATGAAGCTCATGTTGGTATTTCAACTCCAGAACCAAAAGTTGGAACTTATAAAAATTTCACACAAAATATCTTGCCAATTATTAAAGATCTTGGTTATAATACCATTCAATTGATGGCAATTATGGAACATGCTTATTATGCTTCTTTTGGTTATCAAGTTACCAGTTTTTTCGCTGCTTCTTCAAGATTTGGTACTCCAGATGAATTGAAAGAATTGATTGATACCGCTCATGGAATGGGTATTCAAGTCTTGTTAGATGTGGTTCATTCCCATAGTTCTAAAAATGTCGAAGATGGATTGAACATGTTTAATGGTACCGATCATTATTTGTTCCATGGTGGTGGTAGAGGTGTTCATGATTTATGGGATTCTCGTTTATTCAATTACACAAATTATGAAACTTTAAGATTTTTATTATCCAATTTGAAATATTATATTGATGAGTTCCAATTTGACGGGTTCAGATTTGATGGTGTCACCAGTATGTTGTATAAACATCATGGTTTATCTTATGGTTTCAGTGGTAATTATAATGAATATTTCGGAGGTGAAGTTGATAATGAAGCCTTGGTTTATTTGATGTTGGCACATAAATTAATGGACGATATTTCCAAATCGGAAGATATCACATTAACTTCTATTGCGGAAGATGTTTCCGGTATGCCAACGCTATGCAGAAGTATCACCGATGGTGGGGTTGGATTTGATTATAGATTATCCATGGCCATCCCTGATATGTGGATTAAAGTATTGAAACATTTAAGTGATGAACAATGGGATTTGGGTAATATTGTCCACACTTTATGTAACCGTAGATATGGTGAAAAAGTTGTTGTTTATTGTGAAAGTCATGATCAAGCCTTGGTTGGGGATAAAACCATTGCATTTTGGTTGATGGATGCTGAAATGTACACCAACATGAGTGTCTTAACCGAATTAACTCCTGTTATTGATCGTGGTATTGCTTTGCATAAAATGATTAGACTTATTACTTATGGTTTAGGTGGTGAAGGTTATTTGAACTTTGAAGGTAATGAGTTTGGTCATCCAGAATGGTTGGATTTCCCAAGGGTTGGTAATGGTGAATCCTACCATTATTCTAGAAGACAATTCAATTTGATTGAAGATGATTTACTTAGATATAAATTCTTGTATGCTTTTGATAGGGCCATGTTGAAATTGGATGTCACTGGTCAAGAATATGTTTCCCTTAAACATGAAGGTGATAAAGTTTTGGTTTTTGAAAAAGGTGATTTACTTTTCATTTTTAATTTCAATGCCACCCAATCTTTTGTTGATTATAAAATTGGAGTTGAACATGCAGGTAAATATAAATTGGTGTTAAATTCAGATGCAAAAGAATTTGGTGGTCATGGAAGACTTGATGAACTGCAAGCTTATTTCACTTCTAATGAAGCTTGGAATCATAGACAAAATTCAATGCAAGTATATATCCCAACTAGAACTGCCCTTGTTTTACAATTGACTCACTAAGGGGGGTTTGTTTTAATAGGACTCATTTTTTTTCACTATTATTTTATTAAATATTAAAGTTTTTACTCGTACATTTATAGTTGTAACTAACCAAATATTCACTCGTAACGTATAATACTACTCTTGGTTAAACTTTCCCACAAAAAGAAAGAACATAATATTTAATATCATCATGATTAGCATTGGTTAATTAAAATGTTTAGATAATCATGGGCTGTGTAAATTTAAGATTGTCATTCACATCCATCGCATAAACGATACGTAGAGAATCTACATTGTTGTTTTTTTGGAATCATTTACACGCACAATTATTTTTCTTGCCTCTTGCCTCTTGTTTCTTGTTTCTTATTATAAGTGTTGTAATTCAACAATTATAAAAACCCTTTCTTTACCAAGCAGCAAAGAACCCTTATTAAGAAGAAGAAGAAACAAACAGATTTATCTTTTTATTTAAGTTTCATCATCAAATAATAAAACAAACCATCCCAGTTATAGACCCGTTTAGAAAGAGAGTTAATGGGAATATTAGATAATACTGTTGGCGCAGATGGTGGAGAAGCGCAAAATTTTTTGTCAGATTTATCCACCAGTCAAGAACATTTCTTAAAGAAATTCCTATTGGAAGAAGAATTATCCAAAGAATTACATGCTTTTAGTAAATCCAATTGTTGTGAATTATTAGGATATCCTTTTAATTCGCATAAATATTCCAAAGATGAATTTAGTTCAGATTTACCAATGCTATCATTTTTCTTTCGTCATTTCTTATCTACCTTCCCATTCATTACTAATAATTCCCTTAGAGATCAACAAGATTTTTGGCAATTGACACTACAACCATTTATTGAAAGTTTTAATTCAAAACCAATTAGTGGACTGGATGAAAGGGAAGAGCATACAACAAAAAGAAGACAAGTTAATAAGAAATTATTATCGGGATTATTGTTGTTTTATAATTCGGTGATTATTTCAGATCAAGAATTGAAGTATTTGGCAGATGATCATTACAAACCTTCGGATACTGCCAAGATTGATAAGTTCCAAAAAAATCCTCGTAGTGGAATTAGTCTAAATAATGATCATCATGGTAAAAATGGGAAAATAAAAGTCCTTGGAGTACGGAAATTAAATCATCCATATACAAGATCTTGGGTTCCATTTAGGAACATACAAAGGAAATCTAATTATCAATTCATTCTTGAATTCAATAATAAATATATTGTCAAGACATATCATCAGTTTTCTATTTTGCATAATGAGTTGAAAAAACAATTCCCAGGTATTTTGAGTGATATACCATTACCAAGAAAACATAAAAATGATAATGGTTGGCAAGAAGATGAAGTAGAAGAAGATGGAAATTTTGATGATCAAGAATCAGATGCAGTTCAATTAAATTCGAAAGTGTTGGTAAGAGAGAAATTAAGATTAGCATTACGAGGATACCTAACGGCATTAATTAAAATCCCAGAAATTGAACATTGTTCAGTATTGTTACGATTCTTTAATACCGATGGAACAAACCTTACTTTGGAAGATGAAACTGATATTATTCAAAGACTTGAACATGACGAAATCGTCAAACAAACTCAAGTCGAATTCCAACAACAAACCACCAAGATAATGCTTCAATTAACCAAAGATTTCGATGTTTTTAAATCAAGAATGGTGATGAATCCGGATATGATTTCTTCCCTATTTGAAGAATTGGGGTCCAATCCAGATATAAAACAATTATCCCCTGTATTGCAAACTTTTAATGAATGGTGTAAAGTGGAAATCGCGGCTACGATTTATCAAACTTTTATCAGTCAGGATAATTCCCAAGAATGGTTTAATAAAGTGAAAAAATTTCATAAACTTTTCCCATATGCTATAATTTATCAAATGTTGCGAATGATAAACCCGGCAACAATAATTTCCAAAGTGATAAATTTACTTTTAGTGGAACTACCGTCAATGCCATGGAGTAGTGGTGCAAAAAATGGTTCATTATTGTCCATGATGTTTGTTATGTTGTTGAATGAAGATTTGAATGATTTCCATAAAGAATTGGTGGATTTGGAAGAACAATTGATAGGATATGAGATTTTTGTTAAGAGGATTCGGAATTATACCAAATTACTGAATGAAGAGTTGGCAAACATTAGAGATGAAGCGGTTTCCAATGAAGAGGATTTGTTAATGACGATTCTTTCAACCAAGACGTTGGAACCTGCTCTTGATCAAGAAGATTTCAATTCATTTACTGATATTCAAACCTCGCATAGTCATTATAAGGATATTGCGGAGAAGAAAAATCTCGATAAGTCAGAACTATACGTGAATTTAAAACAGTATTGGCAAATACAAATCCGATGCAGAGATAAGGATTTACTTAAACAGTTATGGCAGGAACCAGAACTTACTGAATTGATTAAGAAATTTTTGACAATATTCTACCAACCATTGATGACAATTTTTGCTAAAAGTGATATTCATATAGCGTTCAGGGGATTACAGAAATTCGTTGATGACTTGGTTGTTACTGTATCCAAGATAAATGATGAAGAGATTTATTATTTGGACACATTGGGTATTTATAATAAATTAAAAACATTATTGGATCGTCATGAGTCGGTTATTTGGGAATTTATTCATAAGATTTACATTAAAGATGATAAGCATATCTTTTTACATTTGATTCAATGGTTTGAAAAATTCCTCACCATGATGAGGATTAAGTTTATAAAACCAGAAATGGTCCAAATTCAATTCCCTAATGTTAACAATATCAACCAACAATTATTTATGCAACAATTAAATGCTCATGTGGATAAAACCATCTTACGAAGAAAATATTTCAAAGAATATCTTGAAGCTAAAGTTAATACTCAAGATCAAATTGATGCCGATTGGGATAAGATAAATGATCAACTTTTCGGTAATACTACTGATGCCAGAGAATTTGGTTTGGCTAATGAAGATTTAGAAGAATTTAATAATCTTAATTGGGAAGATGATTTACATGATTTAAGTAAACAAACAAATCTTGAAATTGAATTGATTCATAAATTACATGACTTAGATAAATTGAATTGTGGTACTGAAGAATTATTAAAATTAAATATTAAACCACAATTAATTCGTGTTTTAAGTAATATTGATATATAGATATGTATATAGTAAATCTAGATGGAATAAGTACCTTCAAAACAAGTAACAGCATGACCTCCAACATGAATGCTCAATGAATCCGATTCATTATCTTTTATCTTCACTTGAATTTTTGCATTTCTTTGAATTGGAGAACCTTGTGTAATATTAAATGAAGAAATCCCTGAATTTGAATGAGCAGAACTTAAATATGCCCCAATAGCACCTGATCCACTACCACACGCTGGATCTTCAGGTACACCAGCTAAAGGTGCAATATTTCTTAATTCAAATAATTCCCCACCATTTTCTTCTTCACTCTTGCATTTCCCAAAAACTCCAATTCCAGTCCAAGAATTCTCTTGACTGATTTGTTTTATCTTATCCAATTCAATATTTAATCCTAAGACATCGTCTTGAGATTCGAATTGGAATACAGCCCATTTTGGTCCTGTTTCAATAAGGACCGGAGAACCCACTGCTTTCTTCCCCAAGGATTGTTCTATTTGTTCTTTAACAGTTTTTGATATCGGACTGAATTTGAAATAAGGTAATTGGAATGATAATAATCCTGGTTCGTCTTTGTCGATAGTTATCTCCACAATCCCAGCTTTACATTCTTGATAAACCTTATTATTCTCATTTGGACGAATCTTCCCATCTTCTAATAATGCAAATGCACTTCCAAGTGTTGGATGGCCAGCAAAGGGTAATTCTTCAGTTGGTGTAAAAATCCTTAATTTATAATCCGATTGCTTGGAAGTTGGTTTAAGGATAAATGTCGTTTCAGATAAATTTGTCCAACGAGCAATATCTTGCATTTGTGATGTTGTTAATTCATCAGCATCATAAATTACAGCAACTGGATTACCACGATATTTGACTTGAGTGAATACGTCAACTTGTTTAAACTTTCCCATTATGATGGTTGATTAAACAAAGTATGTCGAAATGAAGGAATTGGTTGGATTTATACAGCTTTTTATTTTTGATCAATGCTTGTCTAATCGTACCCCTTTATATTAAATAGATGAATATTTTGTGACTCATAGTAAACACTCTCTTTCTCCTTCTTTCCTCGTTCGTTCTTTCACCTAAATTTCAAGAATGTGTGGTTACTTATTTTGTTAACAATGCTTCATATTTCCGCTGTGATTGCGGCAGTCTTCCGCACTGACTCATGTTCGACAAATTTTCATTTAGAAGAACAAATATCAACCACCACAGAAATACAATATAAAAGCATGAAAACTAAATGAACTGTTATAAGTTCAGATGTCATGGACTATTCAAAAGTGAATATATCATTCACGAACATTATATGCCTTTAAATTATTCACTGACAAGTCATGTTTCATTACACCGACAATATTATGTATTATATATTAAAGAGGTTGTTCATAAAGCATTCTACACAATCTAAATCAATTCTGCAAAGTGCACTTAATCATAATACACTTCATGACACCTTCAATGCGCTTGCAACATTATATCTTTTCATTTTTTTAACATCTATTTTACTTGAACTAGAGTATTTTTCCAAAAAATAAAAAGGTTAGCAGTTGCCCCGTACTTGGTTTTTTGGTCCAAAATCACGCCTGAAGGCGTGACGGGGTTAGCCCCAATTTGGACCGTACTCCCTGGCCAAAATGGGAGTGAGCGACCGGGTACTTCCCCCCGGCTGGTCCTGCGTTTTAGGACCCTAACGCCCCCCTTGGCCAAAGGGGAGCGAGACTGGGTATACTTTTTGGAGAGGATAGTCAACTCCCTCCACCCAGTCATCTACAGTGCAGGCGGTCTCACTCATTTGAGAGAGACCATACCCCCCTGGGTTAAGTGGGGGGTCAGTCCGGGATTAAGGTGCCCATGTTATAAGGCTCCCCGAACCCCGGTCTCCTGCATCAGGATTAGACACACTCAATAATACCTCTTTCCCCCGAATTCTCAAAAGGGAACCAAGGCTGAGCGGCTAACCCGATTGAATGCAAGAAAGTGGTGACTAATCACTTCCTTGTTGAAGGACCACCGCTAATCCACAACCGCCTTTAAGAAGTGAACCCTACTCAAGGTAGTTCAAGGCGACACACTGACATCCTTCTTTGGGCGGTCCTTCAATAACCCGATTATCTCTTTAAAGGCATTGGACAACTCAATCGGTTTGTAAAGGGAATATGAATGGAATAGGAATGGATCTTAACGCTTTTGGGAAACGGAAACAAGGACACAAATATTTACTGTCTATTCTAGTATCAACTTCACTCTATGACAATTGAATCAGGAATGCTCATCTCTAAGGAAGCTATAATTGGATTGATTGGATGGCTAATGGTTGATTTGTTATTGATAAAACCAAAAAGAAGAAGAAAAAGTGTAATACAAAAGGAAATTTAATTTTTGGGATGTTTGTTGTGGCTTTATAGTTGTGTATTTTTACAATTGTGTGTGTGTGTGTGTGTCTGTGTTTTTTTGTTATTTTCGCAACCAAGATTTAGTGTGTGGATATACAGTCTTTTTCCATTGTGTTTGCACGAGTGCGAAACCCACGTGACCAATATCTGATTTCGACATACGACTTTTATAGACTATATAATATACATAAAATATATCTCGAGAAAAGATAGACAAAAGTCCATCGGGCATAACAATTTACTCAAGTAACCAATCGTTGTGCGTCGTGTAGTGACCATAAACCATAAAACCAAATGCTGTAATTGCGTATCTTGTTATTCCACAATTAGTGCCCAACACGAGTCGCTTTGTTGTGTTGCAAAAAAAAAACATATCAAAACATTCCTCCTTCTTTTTCTTCTTTTTCTTCTTTTTGTTTGCCAATGCTAATGATTGTTATTCTAGTTAAGTGTTGCCCCTTCTTGCATTAGTTCCCACCCGATCTCCCCTCTACCAGACTCCAGTTTCCAATCCCCTCCTGCATTCGATACTATATTGGAAGATCTCGATCATGATTGGTTCCTCAGATCACAGAGATTATGAAGTCAGACGTTGCCAATCTACAACCAAACGTCGCCAGCAATCACATCAGTTTCTTATGAAGCGGTGACTGGATTCCACCAGAACCACAGAAAAGGAAACTAAACCCCATTGTGGTTTTGAACCGCCTTTTCTTGTTATTTAATTTTGGGCAAGGAAGATTTCGGTGACGAATTCGGGATCCTAGATTCGGTGGCTATTAGGCTGGTCCCACAGATAATAGAATGTCGTTCACTACCGGTGAATTATTCAAGGACACTTCCCAGCGTTTGACATCAACCCCTCACACCCGAAGGTTTATTGAAGACAACCCACCATTGGATCCAATCTAGCACATCCACTTGCCCAAAAGGATAACACCCCAGGAATTCCAGAAGGTGACCCTAGGAGATAGCAATACATTAGTGATTGCAGATTTCTTCCCGCGATGGGCATCAAGATTGCAATCAAAATCCCGTCTTATAGAATCTATGTTTCCCCATTGTGTGCGATGCTCCTTTGGTTTGGAAAGTCAAGGTTGGGTTGACCTGGCACGACTGTTTCTGACGACACGGTCTTAGATTCCGTGATTAAGGCGGGTACCCTCAAACACAAGTACACTAGAATGACATGTATAGTTTCCTCTCAAGGTTGAATCGTTTTCTGCTTGATCTCTCTTCTCCCTGGAGGTTGAATTGTGTGGATGAGTCGCTGGGTGTCTTCCATCAACTTCACTTACTAACCTCCTTTATATAGTTTTGCTATTTAGTGATTCGAGTTTGTTATATTAGAGTTTGTTATATATATTGTGTTATATTATTGTGTTATACTTTACATACCACTTGAATCTTGTTGAATGGAATCAATAACCTATACGCTTCATAATATTATTTGATATTATTTCGTTATCAATTACAGTCACGTGCAATATACATTTAATTAAAACTAATTGCACATTGAGAAGAAAGAAGTGGAAATGGTTACGGTTGTGCAGTTTGGAATAATATAGACCCTGAGGTTCAAAAATTTTGTCTAGTGTTGGTTGCAATAATTGTGACCACCTTAATTTGAAGATAATGGTCACGTGTTTCAAAAATATTACCGCACTGGTTCAAACAATTTTGTCGCACTGGTTCAAGTATTTCCAGACACTAGTTCAAACAAAAAGGAAAAAGACTGAATATGTTACAGAGTAGGGAAGATTTTTGTGCTATTTGTTCGCAAGACTTTTGACATATGTCGCAATTGAATTGAATGTCAACGACAATGTCCAACCAACGTTGTATTTCCGGAAAATTGATTGTCTTAATGTTATAGTTGAATAATGCTTTATAAGAATTGTGTATGTGGATACAGCATTCGTTGTAATCGGCAGACAGAAAGTAGATTGGTTATAAAAAGTAGTAAATATAGAGAATAACAAGGGTATTTATATGAAAGGTTAGTCACTAACTTAGTAACCATAGAAGCGATGTGAAAATACCAATTCTAGAATCCAACACCCATTGATGTTTGCATTTCTGTTTATCATTATTATGTTTGCAATCACATTCAGAAAAGTATAAGAACTCAAGTGCAAGGTTTGGTTAAGCGCATAATGATTCCGAATATTTCCAAATATAATTATTAGTCTACCATATTCATAT
>JANIWD010000043.1:0-103250 GCA_030557875.1 Candida neerlandica
CAATGGTGTGGGAGAACTAATCAAATCAGCAAATCACCACTCACAAGATGGGCCAGGGAAGTAGCACCAACTTGCTTTCCGATCGGAGACTTTCCCAGATGCACAACACGATATTCAATCAGAAGGTTATCCAAAGGTGTGGGAACACTAAAATCATCAAACTGCAATCACTAACAAGTATATGCCAATTGCACCAACTTGTTTTTCCATAATAGACTAACCCAGATGCATCAATACTACGACTGGGTAGTAAATCTACTGGTGTGGGTATTGCTCATTGGTATATTATGGATCTTGTTACATTTTCAAATTGTAAACAAAGGAATTTGACTATTTGTGTATAGATTTTGTTAGTATCGGGAATTCAAGCGGTTAGATAATTAATCAATAATACATACTTTCACAGACTGCAATTAATGGATTGAATGAATTAAAGTAAGATTGTTTGATGATTTGTTGTTGTTGTTGTTGTTGTTGTTGATAAACACAGAAAGATGAAAGTAAAAAGTAATATAAAAAAGTTTTTTTTTAGTAAATTTTGCTGTTGCGTTTATTTATACTTGTTGTGGTTTTCGCAACTTCAAATTAGCCGCCCATTATCCCTGATTTTTTTTTTCTTAGAGAGGGTTTATTTTCTTTCAACTCTCATTTGGTAGCATCAACTCGAACGAGTTGGTATCAATGGTATTTTATGTAGGTTTGAGTCCTTTTCTATTTCTGAATTACACAGAGATAGTTCTTGAAGAGAGGGATCTTTTCAATTCTTGTTGGATAACCTTGGAAGCACTTTCGAAAATGTGAAAGTAGGTATGTCCACCAATCTACTGTGTGTAAGATCTTTGCCAAAGGGATAAAATTATATCCCGTGTTCCCATTTTATTCCATTCCTAATGGTACATATATCTTGAGTTACATATAATGCTTTCATGTAAATTATTATTAATTATTCGATTTAGAGCACATTTCTCCACCATCCGAAGTAAATTTCAACTAGAGAGAGTGTAAGAAATATATATAACGAAATGAAATTATGAATTAATATGAACACTTCTACATTGTGATAGATAAAACTTATAATTATCTTTCTTATATACTTGAACAAAATTAAACAATTACAATTAGATCCTAACCATGGTTTTAAAAACGTAGTCATTCATTCTATACATATCATTCCGTCCTGCAAACTTGGCCCTATTAGATTTCTTTTTTTTTTCTTGGGGGGACGTATTGTTACGACTAACTAACCGCGACATCAACCGAACGATTTGAAAAATAAAATACAAAAAAAAAAAAAAAAAAATTCCATACCAATATCATTTGATCATCATCATCAATAACTTTATTAACTTTGATAGCCTTTCACTTCCAAAAGTTTCACTTGTTTACCCCCAACTCCCACCTCCACCTCCACCTCCACATCTCCTTCACAGTATACAGTATATATAAACAATATGTTAGTTGCAAGTAAAGGAGTATTAGTTCAATGTGATCCATCAATTAAAGCTTTAATTATTCAAATTGATTCAAATAGTCCTGGGATTATATTGGAAGAACTTGATGATACTCATTTATTAATTCAACATGATAAAGTTGATATTGTTAAATCAGAATTAAATCGATTATTATCGAAAAATATTTATAATCCTTTTGATGAAGAAGAATAGTAATAATAATAAAAATACTTTTACTATCACTAGTAGCTACTACTGCTACTACTACTAATAATAATAATAATAACAATAATACGAAGAATCTATTAAATTATCAAGAAGAAGATATACATATACCTAAGTTAGTTATTAAGTGTTTTCTGATGGAATTGGTGGAACATCATCGATTTTAGTTAATGGTGACGGAGACTTATTTATCTCCATATTACCCAAGGACAGCTCTTCTTGTTGTGGTTGTTGATGTTGTTGTTGATCTTCAATATTTAAATCACCCAATATTTGTTCATCAAATTGTAAAGTTTCTTTACTTTTACTAGTAAATCTGCCATTGTTGTTATTGTTGGTGTTACTTTCATTATACAATTGTGTAATCATTTCCGTTATATATCCATAAATTGAATCCACTTCGGATATATCATTGAATTCTGTTTTAGTTTCTTGATCCATATTTGAAACATTTTCAACTAATTTATTGTAGAAATTTTCATAAATTGCCACTATGGCATTAGCAAGATTATTCATCAAAAAATGACTCACCACAGAATCTTCAAGTACCAGAGTAAATCTGGAATAATATGATGGAATATCAGATATTAAATTATCTCTAAATGTATAAATTGCCGCAAGGGAATCTTTTGAATTGGAAATAGGATTCAAGAAAGGTTGACAAATTGTATTGGTACATTCATTTATTAAACTTGTAACTGCATTTCGAAGTTCAATTTCAATTTCTTGATTTGCATCAATCATATTACTAATGATTTTAGGAACTGCTTTTGTTGCCAAATCAAGTAATCCATTATTATTAGATATGAAAGTTCTGGATTTAATTTGTTGCCAAATATCAGATAATCCACTGGTAAAATCAATTTCATAATCTGATCGAGTATATTGTATATCAAATGTATTGATTTGACGTCGTAATATAAGTAAATTCTTAAGGAATATTAATTTAGCATCAATGGATCCCATATGGGTGGTGGCAAGGGTTAAGAATTCCCCACGAAGTAATTCAATACATGCATGAACAATATAATGGGCTAAATCATCAAATACCACTGAATTAACAAGTTCATAGATATTGGATAATAACGTCAAGGATTTCCCTAATGGTAAATAAACATCAGGAAATAAGTTTTCACTATAATCAGCATTCAAAATATCATTCTTTTTCATCTCTGATGATGATGAGGAGGATCCACTTAGTTCATTCCCACATTTAAGATCACTAACTCTTGGTTTGAATTTAATCAATTTATCATCAACATATTTTTGAATTCTAAATACCAACCTACCTTGAACTTCATCAAGCAATGGTTGGAAAAGTATTCCATAACCAACCTTGTTGTTAATATTGTTCCCTGATTCAGAGTCTATACCAACATTGATTAAAGATCCGTCATTTTCTTGATTATCAAATTCATAATATTTTTGTAATAACATGGTTAATTGACATAAATAACTAATATTCAGTTCATGTAATACCAACAGTCTAACACCATCATATAATGGATCCAATATATTTTTCAAGAATTGATAAAATTGATTCTTCATATACTCATCGGCACTTTTATGAGGGGTGAAAAATCTGTTAAATAATTGAAGTTCTTTTTCAATAATTTTTTCAAAATAAGAAATTTGATCTTGACAAACTTGAACCAATTCTTGATTATTATTATTATTGTTATTACTAACAAATATGGAATCTATGGTGGATGTTTTATCGATATATAATTTCAAAAATGCAAGTCTATCACCAAAATATCTATTTAAAACATCATGTAATAACCCATTATATTCAGGATGAGTGATGGCCCTTACTTGAATTTCTGCCACTAATTCATTAAACACTTCTTGATTTTCTTTTAGGTAATTATTATATTCATGATATAATAATAAATCAATTGTTACCTTCACTGATTTTTTTTGGGTATTTGTATCCAGAGAATCATTTTGTTGGTGTAATTTCTGATATATGGAATCGGAAACTGACTTGAGTTCTTTATTTAAATAGTTTCGAATTAATGAAAGGGCCCTGGTCATACATTGTCTAAATCTACTGGCATATAATTCCGATTGATTAAAATTGGGATGGGCTTCAACAAATGTCAATGATGAATCAAGTTTTTTTAAAATCGAATCAATAAAGAATTCTCTTCTGGAATTCAATAAATGAGTTCCTGATCGGGATAAATTCTTGGTAACAAAATCTAGATATTCAAAATGATGTAAATAATCATTAATTTGAATATATTTATTCTGATAAGATGTTTGTAAATCCAATAAATTATTTGCTTCATTATCAAAATCAAGGGTATCATTTGATATTTTGTTATATTTCGACAACATTGATTCAACATCAGTCAAGATTCCATCGGTTTCTTCAACAAATTCCCCCACTTGTGATTTATTTCTTTGGATTATATTTTGGAAATTCAAAACATTATCTAATTGGAAATCATTTATAACAGAAATATATTCCGGATCTAGAATAATATCATAATCATAAGTGCTAAGATACCGAGCTTCAATGCCTTGGGATTCTTTTTTTGTTAATGGAGTAATATGCAGTTGTGGTTTAGGTTGGGATAATTCTTCATCATTATTATCATCAAGTGATTCTGAACTATATGGAACAGATTTTGTTCTGGTAAGGTTGAATATTGGTTGATAAGTTGGATTTGATACATTTTCATGGGTGTTGTGTTGTTTCAACAAATTATCCAAACGAGTAATTTCGTTGGAATCATTGGGCATATCATTGGCAATTTTTTGCACAATAGATTTACTTCTGCCTCGAGTCATCGGGATAATAATATTAAATGAATTAACAATTGAGTCAAATGTCTAATATCTTAATGTGTGTATTTGAATTTTTCAATTTAATATTAATTGGGGGAGGTTTTTTTTTCTTTGGTTAGAGTTCACACGTCAGTCTCATTTGGTGATAGGACGATCCGCCAGTAACCAAAAAAAAAAAAAAATCCAATACCACAGGACGCGTTGTGGATGGACGAACCAACGAAGGGCAAACTGAAAAAGAAATGAATGATCCTAGAGATGAAGTAATTGATTCCAATGATTGTTTAACTGAGGATTCATCGGATGAACTTAAAGATTTAGTCAAAGAATTTGAATTGAAATATGAGAAATTAAAAGCACAGAAGAAACTTAAAAAGCAACATCAAAAGGAAAGCAATGATAAACATCTATTACATAAACCCAGTCAAACTGAAGTACCAAAGACTCCTGAGAAAGAAAAGAATAAGAATAAGAGTAAAGAAGTTAATGAACTGATATTTTACAAACGACAATCCAAAGAACAACATCCTTCAACAACTACCAAAGAACCTTCGAATTTTTTAAGTAAATTATATGCAACTAATCATTCAGGTAAAAGTACAAATACCGGTGCAATAGATTATTCAAAAAGGAAATTTTACTTTGAATTGGAAAATTATAAACAACAACCAATTAATGTTATTGATGAACTAGAACCAATATCCCGAATTCATCTCCGGAAAAGATATTTTACTTCATCACAAATAGAAGAAATTATATCAAGTATTGATGATGAAGGTAAGATGAAATTTCTTAAAGTTGAAAAACTTTTAGCCAAAACCAATAAATCAAATAATTATTCCGAACCTCAATATACCAATTGGTGTTTTATTGGATTTATATTACATAAATCCCCAATTCAAACCGCTTCAAATAATGCCAAATATATGAAATTACGAGTGGGTAATTTTATAAATTCAATTGAAATAATGTTATTTGATAAAGCAGTTGAGAAATATTTCAAAATGCAACCAGGGGATTTATTATTTATTTTAAATCCATTTATTAATAAATATGAAATTCAAATTGCAAAAGGACAATTTAAATCAGGATTTAATTTGAAAATTGATAATTCGAATCTATCAAGTATTTTAGAAGTTGGGGCAATTAGAGATTTTGGGATTTGTAAATATATAAAAAAAAATGATAATACTCGATGTAATAATGTTATAAATATTAAAAATCAAGAATTATGTGATATTCATATGGATATGAAATTTAAAGCAAATACAAGGATGGAATTAAATGGCAGTGTGGCAATTAGATCCCCTAAAAAAGGGACTAAAAAAATGTATATGGATAGTAATGGAGCTGGGTATATTAAACAATTCAATGAAGATACAAATGTGATTGGATATGGTAATTCAGCTCCATTTGATAATAGAAGATATCAGGATTCTAAAATATTACTGACACAAAATAAACGAAGAAAACTTATTGATGAAAGAGCAAATGAATTATTAGAGAAGAAATTAAAGAAAATGGGATCAAGATCATTATTAACAAATCTTCAATTATCTCATTCTTCTCCAACATCAACTGGTGATGCATCATCTAAAGGTACAACAACATCAGGAACTAAACGACTGTTTACCAATTCCATGCTTTCACAAATTGGATATGATCCAACTGGAGCATCAACTGCGGGAGGAATTGATTTTAATAAAGAAAAGACAATATCACAAGAACTACGTCAATTGAGTACATCATCAAATAAATCACTTAGTAGTTCTAAAGAAGATCGACGACAACGAATTGCAAAATGGAGAGCTAATGCCTTGGAACAAAAAAAGTCTGAACAAATAAAGAAAGATACAACTTTGATTGATCATAGAAGACGTGTGATACAAACAACAGAAGATTTAGATACAGATAATGATAATGATAATGATAACGACGACGATGATGATGATCTTGATATCAAGTTTGATAATCCAGAAGAAAAGAATCAATATTCACAAATTCTTTCTGGATCCCAATAAAAATAAAACCTGATTATCAAAGAGTGATATAACATAAGCATTTTGTTTAGAAAACATCTATGAACAGTAATAAATATACATGAGTAAAAATAAAACGATTTTTCGTACCAACGGAACAACAGCAATAATAATGACACTCTTACACCCAGAAAAGAAGAAGAAGAAGAATATGGGGCGGTATTTTAAATAATTATAAGCTCGCCTGTGAAGCTGACAAATTGATTTCAAATGAGTCTAGCCCATCCCCATGAATTAGTCAAGGTTATTTACAAATATATCATCTCTACCACATTATGACATGAAATAGAGACATGGTAATATAACAGTAGTTGTAGTTAAGCGATTATTCCTTACCTATACCTCCATTCTATTGTTCCCTCGGAGTTCTAAGAGATTTTCGTATTCCGGTTTTTTTTAGCGTCGGTTTTAGTTCTCGTAATTAGTAATCTGCACGTGTACAAAATTTGAAAGCAAAAAAAAAAAAAAAAAAAAAACGTTTGTTTCTTTTTATTTACTACGTGATATATGAGTGAATTATCGGCACAAATGCGCTTTTTAAAGATCATGGTCATGACCGGATTTTCAACTACACCTTCAAAAAAAGGTAAGTCATAGCGTAATGTATGTGTCAAAATTGTAACGTTCCACATTAGCGGATAGAAACAAAGGAAGGAAGGAAGGATAAACGGAACCTTCCCCCTTCCCCCTTCCCCCTTCCCTCTTCCCCCCCAATTATGAGTCTAGAACAATTGAACCTTTTTCGAGAAATATAATACAGTCTTTTTTTTTATTATTTAAACTAAAGCGCGAAATTAGATGACACAATTAATTGTACACTTCTTCATTTTATTTGTTTGTGACTATGTACAAATATTTTTGTCCATATTAGTTTAAACAATTAGGTCAATTGGTTCATAAAAAGATAAAAACACTGTATATATATATATGTTTATATGTTCTAATAATAGCCACACTCATGACCCATTAAACCGCAATTGAGAACACCAGCAACGCCACCACCACAACAACCACAGTCACAACTACAATGACAAGAAAAAATTTTGACCTAAAGAAAGAAAAGAAAGAAATAGAGAAAAACCCCATGGTTAAAAACGCCTTGAAATAGAAATAGAAATAGGAATATGAATGGGGGCGTACGGTAGAATGGTAGTTGCAATATGAGATGGAATGTTAATGGTAAAATATTCTATGAAATGCCGCAAATAAGTAAGTAAATCCATCATTTTACCACACGGTTACTTTGTTACTTTGTTGCTTTGTTCCCTAATTTGGGATATATTCTCTTGGTAAATAAATAAGAAATATAAGAAATACAACAAAAAGAAAAAGAAAATGCCTACACCGCCCATCATCATCATCATCATCATCATTACTATTATCTTCTCGGTAACACGGAAGTAACCCTTGACTGCAAAATAAAAAAGAAAGAAAAAAGAAATGCTAAAGTAAAGTCACGTATTTAATTATTTAATTACTCAGAATGTGCCACAAAGAGAACTCACCGTAAGGCATTTCGTGCACCGGAAGTTTATATCCGGTTACCCCATCTTTTTATATACACCATACACATAAATAGATATGTATATACGAGTATATATAAACAGCAATAAAAGTCATGCAAATATTATTCAATCTTTTTAAATTTTCATTTTTTTCATTTATTGATTTATTCTTTTGAATTTTTATTTGCTTTTACTACTTTTTTTCATTTTTCATCCTTACTTATTTATGATGATGTCTTTAACTGATATACCTATAGATATACTTCGATTAATCCTTGATCATTCGGAGAATAACTCCGCATTATCCCAAACCAACCATCTTTTTAATTATTTGGTTAATGAAAGATTATACAAACATATCATAATATTTGATAATGATAATAAATCAATTATAAATCAACCCCAACTTCAAAATCATACTTTTATTCATATTGATTCATTAGATCAATTTATTAATTCATTATCAATTCGAAATTTTCAACAAATTAGAACGTTTCATATCCATTGTAAATCAAATTTTAATCTGTTTAATTATGATTCAATTTATGAAAAATTTAATATGTATTGGAATTATTTAAATCATCCAATTGAATTTATTAATTTTGATATTGATAATATAAGACAACAACAATCAATTAATCAATATTTAACAAAAAAGAATTTCACAAATATAATTCAAGAAAATGATGAAATTGATAACAATGATAATGATAACCATAATGAAGATAATGATGAGTGTGATAATGATAATGATAATGATAATAATGATAAATGCATTCTTGATAATTTAAAAAATTTAACTATATTTAATGAACATGATGTTATACATTCTAAAGTTGAAAATTTGAATTTATTTTTTGAAAATAAATTTAATACAACCATTAAATTAAATCTTAAACATTTAACTGTATTACAATTAAATACCACATTATCAACAAATTTTTTTATTAAATCCCAAATTAAATGTGAAAATTTACTTAAATTTGGTATAACTCATTCCCATAGTTTTAGAGAAGAGAAATTAAAATTTCATCAATTATTTCAATCATCATCCACAAATATAAATTTTAATAAACTTCAAGAATTAGAATTAAGATTAAATTGTTATCATCCAAATTGTGAATGTATTTCTGAATTTTATCAAGATTTATTGCTATCATCAACAACATCCTCCCCTAATAATGAATTACGAAAATTATCCATTATAAATCATAAATCAAAATGTCTGAATAAATATGATTATATTATTAATTATCAATTAATTAAAATTCTTGAAATTTTTCAAAAATTAAATTATTTATATATAAATTTAAATGAATTTTCAAATCATTCATCAATGATGATAAATTGGAAATTTTTCTTGCATGCTTTTAGGAATTCAAATTTAGAAATTTTGGAAATTTATGATTTTTTTAATTATTGGTTACCTTCAATTACTTCATCCCTGTTTGATAATTTAATTAATGAATGTAAATGTAAAGAATGTTGCAAATCAAGAAAACTTTTTAATTTAATGGCTGAATATGATGCAACTAATAATTATATTCATAATTTTAATGATTTTTCCACCATGAACACCAATGACAATAATGATATTAACGACAATAATGATAATGATAATGATATTAATATGGTATGGTTGAATAAAAATTGTAATGCTAAATTTTTATCTTATATTATTAATCAATTACAAACAAAACAATTCAACCAACCAACTATATATTCAATGAATGTGACTTATTTCAGAAAACATGAAGATTTATTTAATCAATTTCAAGAATTATTTCGTCATTGTTGTTTGAATTTCTTATCCAAAGAATTAACAAATATCAACCCTAATTTCAAAGTATTGAATTTTGGTGGGGTTGAAATGATTTAATAGAACTAATAATTGTTACGTAGAACTAATAATTGCTAATATCAATATCAATATATATATATGTGAATTAATGAATAAACTATATCTATATACTATACTAGACCATGTGCGTGTGTGTGTGTGTGTGTGTGTGTCTTGTCTTGCCCCACGAGGAACTTGTCAACTTTCGGTGCCCGCGGCAATCAATCAAGCACACTCACTTCCTCGCTTACACACACCAAAAATTAATTACTAAAAAAAAAACTTCAACAATCCTGAACCCACCACCACCACCACCTTCACCTTCACCATCACTTTAAAGCCAATAGAGGCAGTATTAGGATTAGATTACAATCATGTCAGAAAAGATTACAACTAAAGAACAAGTCAATTCATTAATTGATAAATATGATTATTTTTTATTTGATTGTGATGGAGTTTTATGGCTTGGAGATCATTTATTACCATTTACCCAGGAAACTTTATCATTATTAAAACAGAAAAATAAACAAGTTATATTTGTTACCAATAATTCAACTAAATCACGTAATGATTATTTAAAAAAATTTGAAAATTTAGGAATTAAAAATATAACCAAACAAGAAATTTTTGGATCTTCATATGCTTCAGCTATTTATATTGAAAAAATTTTAAAATTATCAAAAGATAAAAAAATTTGGGTGTTGGGTGAAAAAGGAATTGAACAAGAATTAAAAGAAAAAGGATATACCACAGTTGGAGGTAGTGATCCTAATTTATCATCATCATCAAACACTTCTCCATTTGATAGTAATGATGCTAGATTAAGTAATTTAGACAACGATGTTGGATGTGTTTTGTGTGGATTATTATTTGATGTTAATTATTTGAAATTATCATTAACATTACAATATTTATTAAAAGATAACAAGAGTATTCCATTTATTGCCACCAATATTGATTCAACTTTCCCTGCCAATGGGAAATTATTAATTGGTGCCGGATCAATTATTGAATCAGTAAGTTTTGCCAGTGGTAGACAACCAGATGCAATTTGTGGTAAACCTAATCAATCAATGATGAATAGTATTAAAGCTGATTTCCCAAAATTAGGTGAATCACCTAAAAAAGGTTTAATGATTGGGGATAGATTAAATACAGATATGAAATTTGGTAGAGATGGTAATTTAGATACTTTATTGGTTTTAACAGGTATTGAAACGGAAGAAAATATTGAGAAATTGAATGTAAATGAAAAACCAACTTACTATATTAATAAATTAGGTGATTTCTATGAATTAAACCAATAAACAAACTTACAAATATATATATATATATATATATATAGACCTATATATAGATACATTTAGAATAGAATATGCATAAAAAAATATAGAAAGGGATAATTAATAGGAGTGATAGGAGTAATAAGGGGATAGAAGCAATTGGTGATATATATGAATATGAATACGAATATCAATGTTAATCTCATTTGGTGGTCCTCGTAGTGGTATGACGTAATGATGCGAAAGATTAAAAATCAAATGTCAAAAATTTACAATTCATTTCCAACCAACCAACCGACGACAAACGGACGGAAGAAAGAATATTAATAAGTTTAATAAGTTTAATAAGTTTAATAAGTTCAACATACTTAACAAGTGAACAAGTATTATTGTAGAAATTATCATCAAATTGATATTAATATTAATATATTGGTATTGGTATTGTCGTGGTGGTAATGGTAATGGTTGGGTCGATTCTGGACTCACTTCTCTGTCCTTCCCCCCCCCCTTTGCCCGTTGCCCGTTGCCCTTCCTCTCTAACAAATTATTCCCACGGGAGAACAACAAACAAACAAACAAGAATATAAAAAAAAGACACACAACAAAAAATCAACAACAAGACAGAAAGAGAAAAAGAGAAACTTCAAATTCATGCAATTAAAAAAAAAAATCTTCAATTACACTATTCACTGTTTTCTTTCAATTCAATTCAATACAGTTCATTACAATCCACCCTTCTACTCCATTCTATCTTTCCAATAATTACAAATAAAAGATAAAAGACAAAGGAAAGACTTATCAAATACCACAACCCAAACAAACACATCGAATTAAAACAATTAAAACAATTGCCGTTCCACAACCAATTTTTTTTAAAAAAAAAACAAGATACATCTACAAAAACAACCACCTGTGTTATTTTTATATTTACATTTATTAACCAAATTGATTATTATTATTATTATTCGTTAACCTGTTATGTCTGAAGAAAAATTACAAAAATTACAAGATTCAGGTCTTGTTGAATGGTCAGTTTTCAGTGAAATAGTTGCCATGGATGAAGATGAAGAAGGATTTTCTTATTCATTATTTGAAACTTTTGTTAATCAAGTTGAAGATACTTTTAAAGAAATTGATGAATATTTAAATGAAAAAAATTTAGAAAAATTATCTTCTTCAGGTCATTTTTTAAAAGGTTCAGCTGCTGCTTTAGGTTTAGCTAAAATTGCAAATGAATGTGAAAGAATTCAAAATTATGGTCATAAAATTAATTTTGATAATTTTCAATTAAATGATATAAATAATAGCAACAACAAAAATACCATCAATGATAATCATAATAATAACAACAACAACAATAATAATAGTATAAGTGATAAAGAAATTAGGACGAATAATCAACAAGATGGTGGTAATTTCCTTACATCAACATCAACAAAAGATCATCAAGATGATATTACCAATAAATCTAATCATCATAATCAAGGAAATGAAAAAGATAGTAATAATAATAGTAATATATATAGTATACCCGATGAATCAAGTGATGATTTTTGGATAGCTTTAATTCAAGATGCATTATCAAAAGCTAGAGACCTTTTTGATAAATCTAGAGAAGCATTAGAAGAGTATTATAGTTGATTTAATTAATCAATGTTGTTGGTTGGATTAATTATTGTTGATTAATTATTGTTGTTGTTTCGTTAAATACAATACAAATTTTTTGTATAATTGATTATAATTTTAATTTTAATTTTAATTTTATACTTAAAAAATATGGGAAGACTATATAAAGATAAAGATCTTGATATTCACTTATTCTTGAAATGAAGTTATAAGATGATGTAATAACTAAACCTCTATATGATAAAATTGACCAGTTCTTCTAAAAGAAGAATTTGTAAATTACATAAAAACAGCATGGAATTGTCATCACCCATGACAAACCTTGGAGTAATCGTAATCGTGAGTTGGCTAATTAATCATATTCTATTACTTATATATATATATATATATATATATATCAATTTCTTCACACCTCTTCAACAATATTCTTTCTAGCAGCAACAACACAAAATTCCATAAATTCAATCTTAAAATATTCATTATTATTATTAAATGGTATATATAATAATTTTCCAATTAAATTATGATTTCCATCTGGATTTAACATTTTATGACATTCAATTAATTCCCAATCAATTGTTGATGTGGTGGTGGTGGTGGTGGTGGTGGTGGTTAAATTTGGATATATAATTTGAGGAAAACTATTCAATTGAGAATTATCAACAAAATAATCACATTGATCCAATGGAATAATCTTATCTGATTCAAATTTATTTTTATTATTCATATGAGGTGGAATATATGTTGTTGAATCAAAAACACTCCACTTATCATTGTTGTTGTTATGGTTTTGTTCAAGGAAATCTCCAGGTAATAATCCATCAAATCCACAATCAACAAATCTTAATCTATAAGAATCAGGCAAGAAAAATGAAGTTGGGAAATGATACCATTCTTTTCCCATACATACATTAATTGGTAAATTTGATGAACTTTCCATTGGAGGAGGTAAGTTCCCAATTGTATTAAATATTTTTAAAGGAGCACTATAATTTTCCACAAGATTTAAAATTCTTAAATTTGATACAAGTATAAGACCCATTATAAATCCCACTTGAATTAAAGTATAAATTTTTTTTGATAATATTTTTTTAAATCCCAAAGATAATTTAGATATTAAAATAGCTGCCAGTAATGAAATCAAAGAATAAATTGGATAAAGGAATCGTTCTTCTTTATGAGGTTGATTAAAAAAAATTCCAATCCAGATTAATAATTGACTTGAAATAAAAAATGAAATTTTCTTACCCTTAAATTGGGAAATAATTGGATTTAATAAAATACCAATCATGGCTAATGGGAAAACAATATGAAAATTTAATAAAAGATTTAAAATGTAATAACTTAATGGTTCAATTCCAAAAATTTCTGGTCCTTCTCCTTCTCCTCCAAATACATTATATAAAACAATATTAATTGGAATAAACATTAATTGACGATAAAATATTAAATCAATTATAACAATTGGAATAATAATTCCAATTAATATCATGATAATTTTAAATAAATACCTCAATGAAATATTCCGAATTATCAAAATATTATAACCAATATATAATCCAATTGGTAATCCAAGAGCTAATGCAAATGGCCATCCAAATAATCCTCCAATAAAATACCAAAATATTGCCTTTAAAATATTTTTCCATTTTTCATCATCCTGTTGATCATCTTGTTTCTCATTATCAGATTCTCTACCTATAATTCCAATTAATAAATAAGAATTTGCTAATGTTGTAGTTTGCATTGCTAATGAAGAAGGTAAAAGTGCTACCCCTGCATGACTCATCCCAGGTACAATTGTATTTAAAAATAACCACCAATTTGCCAATACAGAAGAAAATCGACGTAAAGAATTAAATAATTTCCATTCACAATAAATTGTAAATCCAATCAATCCCCCAATTCTAATCCCATAAAATATTGCAATCGATGAAGATGATACATTAAATAATTGACATAATTTTCCAATTAAATAATAAGGTAATAAATAAGCATAAGATCGAATTTTATATTCAGGGGAATATTCCCATGTTTGTTTACCAAATCCTCGTAATAATAAATTTAATGGTTCCCAATAATTAAATGTTTCATCACAATCAGCAATTATCATATATAATCCGGAATATAATCTATAGGATATATTTAATAATAATAACCCATATTGAATTAATGATAACTTCATCAGGGTAGGGAAAATGAAGTGACGGGCAGGGCAAGGACTATGGAAAGGAAGGGTTTGGTGGAAAAATGAAACGAAAGTTGAAGTGAAAAAAAAAAAAAAGGGACGAAATAATTCTCGCGGTACAAATAATATATTTATATATATATATATATATATATATATACATACATACATTATCAACTCAATTCACTTCTTTTTCTTGTTTTTGGGTCCCACTTTTCTTCTATTTAATGACATGATAAACTTCTAGCAGTTGAACCAGATTCCAAAGTAGATGTCCCAGTACAATAACTATTATTTCCCCAAATATAATTCCCTATTCCAGCACCAATTGCCACGGCTAACATATACCAACCATTATAAGTCATAAATACCAACATTAACCAAAACGAATAAAAAACTTGTAATCCATAAAAAACACCTCTTTTAAATTGAAATTTTCTTTTTTGATTAATTGATACATTTGGAGATGATGCGGATAATAAATTAAATGAATGTCTTTCCCATAATGAATATTTATATTTAAAAAATTCATAAATTGCTCCCATGGCAGTGATTATAATTAATGAAATTATAAATCCGGTTTGGGTTTTAATATGCCACCATTTAAATACAATACATGTATTTTTCCAATCCCAAGTAAATAACATCTTAAACAATAAGTTAGTATTATTAAATTAATTAATTAATTGAACCATGGGTGAAAGTATATCCTCCGATACAGAATAGGGAAAGAAATACATACATTCATAGAACATCTATCATTATCACCATCGTGCATTCCTGGCATTGAATGATCCATGGTTTTTTGAGTTAATGGCATTTGCATATCTTCTGCATTATGATGAGAATGATCCATCGTTGAATATTGTATATGATGATAGTAATAAGATAATATAGATAAATTAAATTTTTGTCCTGTCAAAAATAGTGTGGGATTCTTTTTTCTTTCTCTCTCGTTCTCTGTTTGTGTATGTGTGTGTTGAATATGAACAACGTAAATGAATTACCAATATAAGTAATAGCATAAATCGCTCACACTATTAAACATTACCATTATGTATTTACATACATATATGCTTAGGTCTGTGTATGTGTATGTGTATGTGTATCTGATGAAGTATTAATTAATTGACATACACAAAAGAATTAATAGAAAATTTTTGAATTCTTACGTACACAATCAGTAATAATTCATCTTAATTTAGTTTTTTGATTTATTAAGCAGAAGTGAAAATTCAAATCTCTGGGAGTTAATAGTAGTTATTCAAAAATTATAAGATAATGCCCTTCATCCATCATCCTTCATCTTTCATTCTTAATGCATCTTCTTCATCCTTCTTAGTCCTCCTTTCAGATCTCTTACCCTGCGAGATCTTCTTACAACGCGGAGGGACAAGGGACAAGCGAGAAGAAGAAGCATTAACCTTTTTTTTCCACCCCCGGAATTGCTTACTTACGAGGGGGGAAATATGAGGGATTTGAAACAAGTTGAGATATTTATATATAGATATATTTATACTTTCCGATCCGAATCGATAATAAAATCTCTCTTAACATCATTCAGCCATCAAGGAGTCATTAATAATAATATATCCATATGTGTATATATGTGTATATATGAGATAATTATTACAGGAAACAGTTCGGAATAATGTACATGTACAGGTATTATAGTTTGTGAAAGATATTAAGTCATTAAAACATGACGTTTACCTTATAGTATGTAGATAGAGGAAGTTTGTAATGGAATAATCAGGAAATATGACAATGATCTAATCTTGCTATTGATCTTGCTGTTGATAATTGATATTGCTTTTTGGTTGTTTCTTTTTTTTCAATTCCCGCGCGAAATAAAATATCTCGTATGGGTGAGTTCCCGTTGTCGCACCGTTATACAGTTCTACCGTGGTAGCCCTGGTGGTGGTGGTGGTAGTAGTAATCCCACAAAGGGGTTTGATTAGCTGCATCATAAAATACCAAAAAATTTTCAATTTCAAATTCCGGCTTTCTCCTAAAATATCAATATATAAAAAAGAACTCAAACCCACATCAATTAATTACTCTCAGCTGATTTTTCTTTCCTCTTCTTTCTTTCTTTCTTTCTTTCTTTCTTTCTTTCTTCTTTTTTATATTTATACTCAATTCCATTTTATTTAACTGCCAACTACTACTTCTAATCACAATGAAGATTTTATCAAAAGAAGAAAGAGAAGCTCATATTTCTCATATTTTAGCTGAAGGATCCAAAGGTTTAATCTATGGTGGTGTTTTATCCGTTGGTATTTTCCAATATATTAAACGTAGACATCCAGCCAGATTTGCTACTTTCAATCCAAGTATTAAAGCCGCAATAATTGCTATGCCAACAATTTCCGTGGCTGCATTTTATGCTGATCAAGGTTCGGTTGAATTTGATAAAAAAATGCATCAATCGGATTATAATGAAGCGAAATATTTGGAAGAATATAGAGAATGGAATAAATTATCCCTTAGTGATAAATGTTTTACGGTTTTGAATGATCATAAATATAAAATTATTATTGGTGCTTGGGCTGCTTCATTATATGGATCTTGGGTTTTTGTTAATAGAGATAAAATTATGACCACAGCTCAAAAAGCAGTTCAAGCAAGAATGTACGCTCAAGGAATTACAATTATTTTATTGTTAGGAACTATTTTATTGGCCATGAAAGAAGAAGAAATTAATAAGAAAAAACCAAAACCAATTCCTGAATGGAAAAGAATTATTATGGAAAAAGAACAAGAAGATAATCGTTTATTAGAAGAAGCTAGACTTGCTAAAGAAAAATTACAATCTCAATCAAATAAAACTACTGGTACTACCACTCAAAATCATGAATTATAATTATAATAGATTTTATCATTATCATCCTTCCCATGTACATATTTTGTATTAAACATAACTTCATCACAGAGACGACAACCCAACCCAACCCAACCCATCACACACATCACACACATCACACACATATTCATTGACTTTTACTTACTTATTTAACTCTTATTTGTTTTAATTATCATTTTTACTCTTTTGTTGTTTTTTTATTTTCATTTCTTTAACGAATCCATAAATTATATAATGTTTAGAAATATATATTTATATTTATATATATATATATACTAAAAATCATCTTATTTACTCTATGCTACATACATCTGGTAGTGTGGGATTTCAAGTAAATCCATCCACCCGACTCGCTCCTTCCTTTGTTTAGCACGAGAAACATTTAAGCAAAAAAAAAAAAAAATTTTTTCATTCATTCATTCATCCATAAAGAAGGAGGTAGTAGTAGGAAGGACATTAGAATAGAATATAATTTAAATCAACCATGGCACCAAAATCAAAAAAACAATCAACTAATTCTTCTTCTCATTCAAAATCAAAATCAAAATCACATTCACATTCAAAGAAAAGAAATGATCTTATTGATGAAAGATTTCAAGCCATTGTTTTAACTGATTCATTTGAAACCAGATTTATGCCCTTAACATCAATTCATCCTAGATGTTTATTACCATTAGCCAATGTTCCATTAATTGAATATACTTTGGAATTTTTAGCTACATCAGGTATAAATGAAGTTTATCTTATGTGTTCAGCTCATGCTGATCAAGTTCAAGAATATATTGAAAATTCAAAATGGATAACTGATCATTCCCCATTTACAATTACCACGGTTATGTCAATTGAATCAAGATCAGTTGGGGATGCAATGAGAGATTTAGATAATCGAGGATTAATAACTGGAGATTTTTTATTGGTTTCAGGAGATGTGGTAACAAATATTGATTTTAATAAAGTTATCCAATTTCATAAACAAAAAAAATCCCAAGATAAAGATCATATTTTAACTATGGTTTTAAATCAAGCTTCACCATTTCATAGAACAAGATCTCAAGTTGATCCAGCAACATTTGTTTTGGATAAAGAATCAAATAGATGTTTTTATTATCAACAAATCCCACCTGTGGATGGGAAAAAATCAAGTATTAATATGGATCCGGAATTATTAGAGGATATACTGGGGGATATAATGATTAGGAATGATTTAATTGATTGTCATGTTGATATTTGTACCCCTCATGTCCCACAAATTTTTCAAGAAAATTTTGATTATCAATTTTTAAGAAGTGATTTTATTAAAGGGGTATTAACATCTGATTTATTAAAAAAAACAATTTATGCTTATATAAGTAAAGACAGTTCAGAATATGCCGCTAGAGTTGAAAGTTGGGGTACATATGATGCAATTTCTCAAGATGTTTTAGCAAGATGGTGTTATCCATTGGTACTTGATTCAAATCTTGTTAATGATAGTGCTTATTGTTATGAATTAAACAATATTTATAAAGAAGATAATATTGTTTTAGCTCAATCTTGTAAAATTGGTAATTCAACTTCAATTGGAAGAAATTCAAAAGTTGGTAATTCAACTTCAATTAAAAAATCTGTCATTGGAAGAAATTGTTTAATTGGAGATAATGTAATTATTGAAAATTCTTATATTTGGGATAATGCAATTATTAAAGATAATTGTAAATTAAATCATACTATAGTTGCATCGGATGCAATTATTGGTAAAAATGTTACATTATCTCCAGGATCTGTAATTGGATTTAATGTAATTATTGGGGATAATAAAATTATTCCAAATAATGTGAAAATTGTTGAAACTCCAATTGTTGCATGTGATGCATTTGAAGATGATTTTGATAGTGATGATGAAGACGATGAAACTAAAGAAAATGATACTCTTGATAATAAAATACCGACATTGGCAATTAAAGATATTGAATTAGTTGGTGAAGATGGGAAAGGATATGCATATGAATCAGATATTGAAAGTCAAAGTTATGAAACCGAAGATGATGAAGAAGAATCTATTAGAGGAGGAGATAATTATTCTGGTATTATTTATCAAATGAAATCATTAAACTTTTCTGATGAATCAATTGCTTCAATATCCAATAAAAGAACCAGATCAAATAAACAACATAAACGTAGACATTCCACAAATTCTATCCTTAGTGAAAGTGGACGTCGTGGTAGTGTTTCAGGAGATGACTACGACGACTTTGATGATGAAGAAGAAGAAGAAGAAAATTTCGATAAAGAAGGTTATGCAACTGTTAAACGAGCAATTGAAAATAATCATGATATTGATACTGCATTATTGGAATTGAATACTTTAAGAATGTCAATGAATGTTACATATCATGAAGTTAGAAATGTTACATCCCAAGCATTAATTAATAAAATTGTTGAATTTATTAAAACTGATACTTTATCCCCTCAAGAAGCTACAAGTAAAATATTTACCCGATGGGGTAAAATGTATAAACGACAAGTTTTCAGTCCGGAAGAAGAAATTGATTTATTGAAAATTTTGGAAGAAAAAATTGTGAAATTGGATAAATCATATAATCAAGTTATATTATTCCTTGTTGTTAAAACATTATATGATTTAGAAATTGTTGAAGAAGATAATATATTAAAATGGTGGAATGAAGTACAAGAACCAGAAGAAGAACAAAATGAAGTTAGAACTTTAACCAGTAAATTCATCACATGGTTACAAGAAGCTGATGAAGAAGAAAGTGATGATGATGATGATGAAGAAGAAGAAGAAGAAGAAAGTGGTGAAGAAAGTGATTAGGTATATAGAAGTGGTAATACTAATAGTAATAGCAACAGTAATAGTAATATAAGTAACAAAGATAAAGAAATATTGCAACACAAATTGTTTTCAACGTAAGGCAAGCAAAACGTTTAATTGACTATTCTTTTAACTACAGCCACTTCAACTTCAACTTCAACCGTATAAGCAGACGCGTATGTCTGTGTATCTGTCTACATCATTGGTGTCTTAAGGAGGTGCATTTTTAAACATTTTTTTTTTTTTCATCGGGGAGCATCGGTATGCCAAGGGTTCTCTCTCCATCCTCCATCCATCGTTTAAAAAACTAAAACCCGATCAACCAACCAACCAACCAACTAACCGACCAACCAAACAAAAGCAAAAAGTAATTACCCCTAAATTATAGTGAGGCTGTTCAGTTAAGTTCATTTGGTGTATAGATCGTAAGTTGTAAATGACAGAAATAAGCATCGTATAGTATAGAATAGTGATAATGAGTGATTTACTTACACCAAATGAGAGAAAAAAGAAACTGGCGCAGTAAGCCTTGCCTTGGGGTCATGTTATGTCATGTTACGTTACGTTAAGTATTGTGTTGTCGTTATCGTTTTGTCGTTTTGTCCTTGTCGTTTTGTTTCATATACATCGTACAATAATTGATATATTTGTGGATGGAGAGGGTGTGTGTGGATGTGGTGGGGAGGAGAATGAGGGTCAGGATGAAGTTTAATGATATTGATTGATTGATTGAAAGACGTTGCCTGAGTCTCATTTTTTATAAGTGTAAATTGTATGTATTGTATGTGTAATCCGTATTTTGTGTTTTTGTGGATTAAATAAAACAGCTGTTATTCAACGCATCAAAGTTCCGTCTAAAATCTTTTTCTTTAAAATTTGCATGTGATAAATTAAATCCAATGGTTGATGATGATGTTAGTAATGATGGTTATATTATTGGTGGTGGTCAAGATGATATAATTTGGTGATGATATTTGAGTTGTTTAAATGTTTAACTATAAGGAGGTTTGAATTGGTTGTCTAGAAATAGCAGTGGGTGGTAGTAGAAATTGGTTGTAAAAAATTATTAACTATGGGTTGTCTCTATTATGGGTTGTCTGTCTCTATGGGTTGTCTGTGTGTGTGTATGGGTTGTTCTCGTTCCGGTTTCTTTTTTTTTCTTTTCTCTGTCGCTTTCATTCTTTCAATTTTTTTTTTTATACGACGGGAAGAGTGAAGTGAAGTGAAGTGAAGTGAAGTGAAGTGAAGAGCACCGTAAGCAAAAGCAGAAAATTAAATCGAACCGTTTTGATGCGTTTTTGGTACGACTAAACACAATACTAACAACTACTACCACACATTTACAATAACCATCCTACATCGATTAGTTAAATATCCATAAGGTGATTTTATTTCTTTTATTTCTTTCTTTAGTTATTTATTCTTTATTGTTTGTTTAAGAAAAAAATATAAATAGATTCATTATTTTCATTATTTTTTCATTCTTTTTCAATTATCACCATCATTACCATCATTCATCACCCCTTTTTAACTGTTCAAGTTTATTGAATTAACTTAATACTTCCCTTATTTTCATATTCAACTATATATATCGGTCTTATTAAACAAAAAAAAAAGGAAACTAAATTTTTTTTTCATTCAACTCATACTATTACTACACTACATTTCATATACTTTTTTATTAATTGATTTTTTTTAAACTATGACAGCTTCTACTCATTATGATGCTATTGTTATTGGAGCTGGTGTTATTGGTCCAACCATCGCCACTTCTTTAGCTAGACAAGGACGTAAAGTTTTAATTTTAGAAAGAGATTGGTCCAAGCCAGATAGAATTGTTGGAGAATTAATGCAACCAGCAGGTATTAAAGCATTACGTGAATTAGGTATGGTTAAATCCATTAATAATATAAGAGCTGTCAATTGTACTGGTTATTATGTTAAATATTATAATGAAAGTGTTACCATTCCTTATCCTTTAAAATCAGATTCAAATATTACTAATCCAATGCAACCGGTACCCGATGTTGTTGATGGAAAAAATGATAAAGTTGATGGTGATGCCACTATTGATATTGAAGATTGGGATAATGATGAAAGAGTTCGTGGGGTTGCTTTTCATCATGGTGATTTCCTTATGAATTTAAGACAAATTTGTCGTGATGAACCAAATGTAACTGCCGTTGAAGCAACTGTAACTAAAGTTTTACGTGATCCATTTGATTCAAATATTGTCATTGGAGTTCAAGCTAAAAGAAATGATGAAGTTGTTGAATATCATGGGAAATTAATTATTAGTTGTGATGGTATTTATTCAAAATTTAGAAAAGAATTAAGTCCAGATAATGTTCCAACCATTGGATCTTATTTTATTGGATTATATTTAAAAGATGCTATATTACCTGTTCCAGGTAAAGGTCATGTTCTTTTAGGTGATCATTCCCCAGTTTTAATTTATCCTGTTTCACCAAATGAAACCCGTGTTTTATGTGCTTATGCTTCAACTAAACCTCCTTCATCAGCTAATGATGAAGTTTATACTTATTTAAGGGATAAAGTTTTACCAATTGTTCCAAAAGAAACCCTTCCTGCTTTTAAAGTTGCTTTAGAAGAAAGAAAATTTAGACTTATGCCAAATCAATATCTTTCCGCCATGAAACAAGGAAGTGAAAATCATCTTGGTTTTATTTTATTAGGGGATTCCTTAAATATGAGACATCCATTAACTGGTGGAGGTATGACTGTGGGTTTAAATGATAGTGCTTTGTTGGCAAAATTATTACATCCTAAATTTGTTCCTGATTTTGGTGATCATCAATTAATAGCTCAAAGAATGAAAGTTTTCCATAGAAAAAGAAAGAATTTAGATTCAGTTATTAATACTTTATCAATTGCTTTATATTCATTATTTGCTGCCGATAAAAAAGCCCTTAAAATTTTACAAAATGGTTGTTTTAGATATTTTGAAAAAGGAGGTGAATGTGTTAATGGTCCAATTGGTTTATTATCTGGTATGTTACCTTTCCCAATGTTATTATTTAATCATTTCTTTAGTGTTGCATTTTATGCAATCTATATTAATTTTATCAACAGAGGTTTGGCAGGTTTTCCAATTGCTTTATATGAAGCATTTGATGCATTGTTTACTGCTGTTATTGTTTTCACTCCATACTTATGGAATGAAATAGTGCAATAAAATACCATACAATACGACAATGATACAATAATACAAAAGATACTTTTATATATAATTACCATTAGAACTTACCCACACACAAACACATGATTATAACAAAAATTAAAAAAAAAAAATTTACATAATATAATGATTATATGTCACTTTGAAAGTACAAATAAATAAATAAACAAACAATATTTCGTTTAATATATTCGTTCAAGTAGATTACTTATTTTAATTTTAATTTTATTTTTATTTTAAAAAGTATATGTATATAGATATAAAAAAGTATCAAACTCTTTTATATGATGTTGCTATACACTTAAATCAAACAGTCATGATTTGTTATTGCTCAGGGAGGTTGATCAAATCTATTTAGAATTGTCCAAAACATATCTACCCAAGATTTTACCTTCTTCCATTAATTTATAAACTTCAGGTAATTCAGATAAACCAACAATTTTAATTGGACATTTAATTAAACCTCTAGTGAAGAAATCAACTGCTTCAGCGGTATCTTTTCTATTACCAACATAAGAAGCTTTAATTTGAATTGATTTAACCACAGAATCAAAAACAGGAGCGGAAACTTTAGCTCCGGCAGGTAAACCAACCAAAACAACTTTTCCTAAAGTTCTAACATAATCAACCGATTGATTAATTGCTCTTTCAGAAACTGAAACATTAATAACCCCATGTGGACCACCATTAGTAATTTTTTTAATTGCACCAACCAAATCTTTTTCAGTCAAGAAATCAACAAATGCTTCGGCGCCCAAAGATTTAACAAATTCTCCTTTATCTGCCCCACCATCAATTCCCAAAACTCTATATCCCATAGCTACAGCATATTGAACTGCCAAAGAACCTAAACCACCTGCAGCACCAGAAATTGCTACCCATTGACCAGCATCTAAATCAGCTGTTTTTAAAGCTTTATAAACTGTAACCCCAGCACATAAAATTGGAGCAACATTAGCTAAATCAGCTCCAGCAGGAATTTTAGCTGCTTGAACCGCATCGGCAGTTGCATATTGTTGAAAAGAACCATCATGAGTATAACCTGATAAATCAGCTTCAGCACAATTTGGTTCTGCACCTTGTTGACAATATTCACATGACATACATGAACCATTTAACCATTTAATACCAGCATAATCACCAATTTTCCATCCTTTAACATTATCCCCCATTCCAACCACAACACCAGCACCTTCATGACCACCAACTAATGGTAATTTGGTGGCTAATGGCCAATCACCTTTCCAGGCATGTAAATCGGTATGACAAACTCCGGAATATTTAACATTGATTAATAATTCATTTGGTTTTGGGGTTGGAACTGGAATATCTTTATATTCTAATTTTCCACCATTGGTTTCAAAGATAATAGCTTTTTGAGTTTTTGGAATTGAAGTCATTGCGGAATAAAATTTAATTAAAGTAATTGGGTGTTGTTTTTGTTGTAGAATTCGTTTAGTTGAAAAGTAGTAGTTGGGTAAATTAGATAATGATATCTTATTTTTGGTTAGTAAAGAAAGAAACATAAGAAAAGAATTGACTGAAATTTGAAAGGAATTTAAAGGTTTATTTATAGTTGTATTTTTACAATAAAAGAAAAGAGATCTCCGTAATATCCTATTCTTACTCTTACTCCTCTTCTATCTTCTCCTTAATTCAATTGTGAAAAATTATTATTTTTCTTTGTTTCGTTCATTCCTTTCGTTTCTTTCTTTCTTTGTGGCGATAAGAAATTAATATTAAATATCTCGGAGTGAAGAAGCCAATGTCACAAAAAGAAGAAGACAATCAACTATTTCAATGAGATCGACAATTACTATTACTATGGGGAAGGAATAAATGACGGGGGTTTAGAGTCCATTTCATTTCATATCAATATCATATCATTTCATATCATAACGAAGAGTGGGGGCGTGGACGTATCTTATTTCCTTTAACGGGTGTTAAGTGTTTAATGTTTAGTATTTGGTGTCTCTGCATTTCCTTCCCCTATCCTCACTCATCTCTCTTTAATTACAATTTGGCTTATTGTTTCTCCGCAGAGAAAATAAACAATAAAACAATTGAATTTTTTTATGGAACGTGTGTTAACTTCGTTATCATAGATATCAATTCTTCTTACTCTTGTTATAGGTATTGGTATTGGTATTGTATATATCTTCAATGTGAATCATGTGTTTTGTGTATTTTTTTGCAGACAAATAATCTAAGGGGAGAATAAATAAGCAGCCATACAAAATTATTACACTTTTTACAATACAATACAGTACAAATAAAAAAAAATCAGATCACTTTATTGTTAGCTATATAGCTATAAAACCTTATTTAACAGATTATGATGCCCACGGGTAATTCTATCAAACTGTAAAGCTAAGCTAATTAAACTTTACCTGTGTGTGTTTTTTTATTATGGCTGGATCAGGTGATTAAGGGAACAAAAATAAAATTCAAAAATAAAAAAAAAATGACTGACTCTAAAAAAAAAACAACCAATCAGAAGTAACGATGAAATGTCACATTATTGTTCTTGCTCTTCTTCTTGTTGTATTCAATACTTTCGGGATTTGGTGATCCTTGTAAAAGGTTACGTTACCAAAATGTTCTAAAAACCGTAAAACTTGTCTATATGTATGTGCGTGTACATACCATTTGGCCCCCCACCCCCACCTTCATAATAATAAGAAACCCCACTCTCTCTCTTACTCTACGAACACAAAACAACTATCTTCTTACTTGTTAACAAATTTCAACATACAAACATAGAGAGATGTCTTGAAGGATTATCGGAGTTTAATAGTTAGTTACTTTTTGAAATGTGGAGAGAGAGAGAGACAGAGAGAGAGGGTTTTCAATCAAACAAAAAGAAATATCCCACATCCAGTTCCCAACAGTTCTAACAGCTTCTAACAGCTTCTAACAGTTGTCAAATCTCCATTCATAATCATCATACATTTGATTTTAATGTTTAATGTTTAATGTATGATATATGGTCCAACCCCCTCCGCTCCGCCACCCCTTCCATGAATCATTAAATAATTCATTCTAATACTTTCTTATATTGTATTGTATTATCACCCACAGATATAGACCATACACACATCTATTCAAATGGCTTAAATATAATCTCCCAAAATTAAAGAATTACCTAACCCCATACTCTGTAATATCTTCCTCCTCTTCTTCTTCTTCCTTGGATTGTCTTAATAAGCATATTGTTTAGGGTCCCATTTATCATTTTGAATAAATTCAATTAATGATTTCGATCCAGTTTGTAATAAAGGATGACCACTTACAATTATTAAAAATTTCTCTAATCCTTGTCTTCTTTTTTCAATATTTAAATCATTAAATTTATTCAGATTTAAATAAATTTTCCCAGGTAATGAAGGTATTATTACCCTTGTTGTTTCATTTTCTAATATTTTCTTAAATGCAACAAAATCACTATATCTTCTTCTAATCTTACTATTTCTTTTCTTAAATGCTGGTATATTTGTACGACATATAATTTCATAATCGGTAAATAAATTTTGTCCATATCCATGCGTTAATGGATTTCGTACTTCAATTTCTAAGAAATTCTCTGGTTCGCCATAAATTTCATTAAATGTTTGTGTTTTATGTTTATTTGGTGATGTATTAATTACATCACTTATAGGTTGAAATGGTTTTGACATAATAAATAATGGATGAGTTTGATTATCTATCTATTGGACAACCCTTTCTTTCTCCGTCTCTCTCCCTCTCACTTTATCTCTCCTTCTGGTCTCTCTTGTTGGCCGTTATTTTTTTTTTGTGTGAATCAATTATGACAGAACACGACCTTAGTGCTCGTCACGTGATGTGCGTGATCATGTATCATGTGATACGGATAATTGCCATACATATGGTAGCGATGAGGAAAATATCGATAAACTTTTGAATTCAATTTTTTTTTTTTTGGTGCCGTTCCAATAAACGGACCAATTTTAATTTTCAATCTAAGGCACAAATTAATAATAATGTAAACGTTCAAACTCTTCTCCAAAAGTGAGAGAGATGAGGAAGAAGAAGAAGAAGTGATCCCTTTGTAATTTGATTACATGGTTAGAAACAAACAAACAAAAAAACAATTAGTCATATTTAAAAGGAAGGGAAGAGTTTGGTTCATGCAACACTTCTTTTCTGATTATCAATGTGTATGATTAATAATAACGGTATATACATGTATGAGTCAATCAATTGTGAGAAATGTAAACAAGAGTATAGAACCATACGTTGTCGCTATTGTTATTGTTATTATTGTGGTGATGTTGCGATGTTTTTTGGTCGTATTTCATTCCAAATTTAAATCAAAAATAATAGAATATTTAACCGGCCTTAATTAAATGCTTTTACATATATAAGTTTCTCATCAAGAAAATTTCTTCTCTTTTTTTTTTTCTTCTTCTTTTATTATAAGTTTTCCTTTTCCCCCTATTATTCCGATCAACATTTGAATAATAATCATTCCCCTTTTTTTTAATAGTACTACCTAGATTATTGAACTATTATTAGTGAGGATCAAGTTATATATATATTTATTCAAATAATTGGTTAGACTAACAACTTCCTGTCAATCAGTTGTTTTTTCTCCCCCGTCTATCTTTTTTTATAATTTTTCGGCTTATCTACACGTTGGTCTCCCCTCCATTCCATCTTGTTCATCGCCCCTTGCCTTGCCTTGCCTCAATCAAATCATATGGATCTAAGCAGTCTAACAAATTCAAATACAACTTCCCAACCGTGCCAATTTTGGGATTATGATGATGTTACAAAATGTGGAAGATTTGAATTGGAATATTATCCCCCACTTATAATTGGATCAATATCATTTCTCATTTTATTAATTAAATCAACCATATCATTACGCAAAAGAAGAAGAGGAAGTAATCAGATTCAATTGGATGATGATACAGAAACAGAAACGCGTCCATTATTATCAAACTCAAACAATTATGGAACTACTGATTTTACTAATGGTAATGGTAAGTTAACAAAAGAAGATATAAAAGCTCTTCATTTCGATGTATCAAGATTACCGGATACAAATATCGATGGTAAACCACATGGTTACGTTCAAGAAGTATACAAAAATGTATCTGAAAGATTAAGAGTTTGTGTTGAATATGTATTGGTTATCCTGAATTTGGCATTACATCTTTCCCCATTTTTCTCAAAACAATTACATAAAGAATTTTCCGATGCAAGTTATATACCCATCATTCAATCTATTTTTTGGTTATATATTTTCCTTCTTGTTACAATTAGAATTATAAATTTGAAAAAAGTTTCAATTAGATTACCTAATTTATGGGTTCATTCAACAGCATTATATTTCTTCAGTTTTTTCCCATCTTTAATAACTTTTAGATCCGCTATTGTTAATCCAATTATGAAATCTCAAGTCCGTCAATTCTATATCACTGAATTTGCCCTCATTGCCATTTTATTATATTTGAATATGACAGCCAAAATCGGTGATAAACCTTCGCAATTATATGTCACCCCTGGTGTTGAACCATCTCCAGAAAATATATCCAGTATTGCATCATTTATTTCATATTCATGGTTGGATAAGATGATTTGGAAAGCATATAAAAGTCCTTTAAAAATTGGCGATATTTGGGGTTTAAGACAAGATGATTATGCCCTTTTTGTATTGAAAGGTTTTGAAGCTTCAAAATCAACTTTTAGATTTACATTTAAATTATTTTATCATTTTAAATATTTATTTGCCATTCAAGCATTTTGGGCTATTTTAGAATCTTGTTTAGTTTTTGGTCCTTCTATTTTATTAAAAAAAGTTTTGGAATATGTTGCTGATCCAAATTCTTATTCCCAGAATTTATCTTGGACATTTGTTTTTATGATGCCCCTTGTTAAAATGGCCGATTCAATTGCATCTGGTTGTTCATTGTATTTGGGTAGAAGAGTTTGTTGCAGAATGAAAGCAATTATCATTGGAGAAGTTTATGCCAAAGCTTTAAGAAGAAAAATCACCGTTACTGAAACTTCTTCTTCTGACAGTTCTTCAACTGAATCGGACAAAAAGAAAGACAACAATGAAGATAGTAATACTACTGATATCAACGACGAAGAATCTAAAGATACCAAAAAAACCGCAGAATTGGGTGCCATTATTAATTTGATGGCAATTGATGCATTTAAAGTTTCTGAAATTTGTGGATATTTACATTATTTTGTTGGAGCAATATTAATGATTGTTATTTGTATCATTTTATTATATGGATTAATTGGTTGGAGTGCATTTGTTGGTTCTTTGGCTATAATTGTATTATTACCAATTAATTATCAATTCGCATCTTGGACTGGTAGAGCTCAAAAGGAAATGTTGAAAATTACCGATAAAAGAGTTCAAAAATTAAATGAAACTTTTCAAAGTATTAGAATTATTAAATTTTTTGCTTGGGAAGATAAATTTTTTGAAAATGTCATGAATATTAGAGAAGAAGAAATTCGATACTTAAAATTAAGATGTATTATTTGGTGTTGTGGTGCTTTTGTTTGGTTTGTTACTCCGACTTTGATCACATTATTATCCTTTTATTGTTATACAATTGTTGCTGGTAATACTTTAACAGCTCCAGTGGCATTCACCGCTTTATCATTGTTTACATTATTAAGATCTCCATTGGATCAATTAGCTGATATGACTTCATTTGTGATTCAATCGAAAGTTTCTCTTGATAGAGTTGCTGATTTCTTGGATGAAGCAGAAACTTCCAAATATGAACAATTGGGACAAGAAAAAGGTCCAAATTCCCCTGAAATTGGATTTGAAAATGCTACATTATCTTGGAATGCCGATTCTAAAAATGATTTCCAATTACGGGATTTAAATATTTCTTTTAAACCAGGTCAATTGAATGTTATAATTGGTCCAACAGGGGCAGGTAAAACTTCATTATTATTAGGATTATTAGGAGAAATGGATTTAATTAATGGGAAAATTTTCTTACCAGGTATTTTACCCCGAGATGATTTAATCATTGATCCAACAACTGGATTAACTGAATCGGTGGCTTATTGTTCCCAATCAGCATGGTTATTAAATGATACCATTAGAGGAAATATTACATTTGGTGCTCCATTTAATCAAGACCGTTATGATAAAGTAATTGAAGCTTGTGGATTAGTTCGTGATTTAAAGATTTTAGGTGCCGGTGATCAAACTGAAGTTGGAGAAAAAGGAATTACATTATCTGGAGGTCAAAAACAAAGAGTTTCATTGGCCAGAGCATTATATTCCAATTCCAAACATTTATTATTGGATGATTGTTTATCAGCTGTGGATTCTCATACTGCATTATGGATTTATGAAAATTGTATTACAGGACCTTTAATGAAAGGAAGAACATGTATTTTGGTTTCTCATAATGTTGCATTAACTGTACAAAATGCTGCTTGGGTGGTTGTTTTGGAAAATGGTCGAGTTAAAAATCAAGGTACCACTGATGTATTGTTGGAATCTGGTGATTTGGGTGATGATGAATTGGTTAAAACTTCTGTCTTAAATTCTCGTTCCCAATCCACAACCAATTTACAATCTTTAGATGATAAAAATGCTGATATGAAATCTAAAGCTGCTGCTATTGAATCAAAACTAAAAGCTCTTTCCAAACCCGGTGATGAAGAAGAACAAGAACAGCCAGTTAAAACCGATGGAAAATTAGTTGAAGAAGAAGGTAAAGCTGAAGGTGTAGTTAGTTCTGATGTCTATTGGGGATATGCCAAATATTTCGGTGGGTGGCCAACTTGGACATTAATTTTGGTTACTTTCCTTGTTTCTCAAGGTGTGTATATGTGTCAATCATTTTGGTTAAGAAATTGGTCTTTACACAGTGAAGAAGAAGCATCTAATTTACTTAATTCCGTTGCTATGTCAACTATTGGTACTGTTTATGATGGTTCACAATTTTCTCAATTACCCGTGATTCGTACATTTACCGGAGTTACAAAAGTGGTAGCTAATACAATTACTTCCATTAATACCATTAAGGAACAACATTCAACAATATATTATATTTCCATTTATGGTCTTATTGGGTTGGCATATGGTATAACCGCAAGTTTAAGAGTTTATATAACATTTTTAACCGGTGTTGTTGCATCCAATAGAATTTTTAAACAAGTTTTGGTTACAATTTTAAGAGCAAGATTAAGATTTTTTGATAAAACTCCATTGGGTAGAATTATGAATAGATTTTCTAAAGATATTGAATCGGTTGATCAAGAAGTTACACCATTTGCTGAAGGGGTTTTTATTTGTTTGGTTCAATGTATTTCAATTTTAATTTTAATTACATTTATAACCCCAGGATTTTTAATTTTTGCAGTGATAATTTCATTTTTATATTATTTGGTGGGATATTTCTATTTAACCCTTTCTCGAGAATTAAAAAGATTTGAATCCATAACTAAATCCCCAATTCATCAACATTTTTCCGAATCATTAAGTGGGGTGGCAACAATTAGAGCTTATGGAATTGAATCCAGATTTATGAAACAAAATTTACAAGCAATTGATAATAATAATCGACCATTTTTTTATTTATGGGTTGCTAATCGTTGGTTATCAATTCGCATTGATGCTGTTGGATCATTAGTTATGTTATTTTCCGGTATATTTGTTTTATTAGCTGTGGGTAAAATTGATGCAGGATTAGCTGGGTTATCATTATCTTATGCAATTGCATTTTCTGAAAGTGCCCTTTGGATTGTTCGTCTTTATGCCAATGTTGAAATGAATATGAATTCAGTTGAAAGATTACAAGAATATCTTGAAGTTGAACAAGAACCACCAGCTGAAATTAAACAAACAGAACCAAGATCATCATGGCCAGAAAGAGGACAAATTTCTGTTAAAGATGTTTCATTAAGATATGCCCCTAATTTACCTAAAGTTATTAGAAATGTAACATTTGAAGTTGAACCATGTAATAAAGTTGGAATTGTTGGACGTACAGGTGCAGGTAAATCAACTATTATAACTGCTTTTTTCAGATTTTTAGATCCAGAAACTGGATCAATTAAAATTGATGGAATTGATATAACCACTATTGGATTACGTAATTTACGTCAAGCAATTACAATTATTCCTCAAGATCCAACATTATTTGCTGGAACAATTAAAACCAATTTAGATCCATTTGAACAATATACTGATGCAGAAATATTTGAAGCATTAAGAAGAGTTAACTTAATATCACCAGAAGATGAATCCCAACAACAACAAAGTTCAAGCAATGAAAATCAAAATAAATTTTTTAATTTAGAAAATCCAATAACTGAAGGTGGAGGTAATTTATCGCAAGGTGAAAGACAATTAGTTTGTTTAGCAAGATCATTATTAAAAAACCCCAAAGTTATTTTATTAGATGAAGCAACAAGTTCAATTGATTATAAATCCGATTCATTAATTCAACAAACAATTAGAGAAGAATTTGGTAATCTGACAATTTTAACCATTGCTCATAGATTACGAACTATAATTGATTATGATAAAATTTTGGTTATGGATGCAGGTAAAGTTGTTGAATATGATAATCCTTATGTTTTAATTGCAAATAAAGATTCATTATTTTATAGTATGTGTGAAAATAGTGGTGAATTACTTTCATTAATTAAATTGGCTAAAGAAGCATATATCAGAAAGAAGAATCAAATTTAATCCAACCCCAACCAACCCCCAACAAGTTAACAAGGACGATGATATTGGAATTGGCATTAGTATTTAGTATTAGTATTTAGTTATATACATTTATTTACAAAGCATATTTCCGTTATTTATAGAATATATATATATATATATTGTGTGTGTGTGTAATAACAAGATTCGGAATTATTAGTGCATTTAGTTTTTATGGTTGTTACACGACTTATAATGATTATCGGTTACTTGAGTAATTTGTTTACACAAGTTAAACGATGTCCATTCTCCCTCACTCTTTCTATATTTTTTTTATGTACTTTTTTTTTTCAAGACTTTTTGTAAGACGAACCAGTGGGTATAGAGGCCCGTTTTAATGAGTTTGGCTCCAGTCAAATGTTAGGCTTCTAACAAGCACAAGTCGGGTTTTCTTTCATTGTATAAGGGTTTTATTTTGTGGTTGACTAAGGGTAGGCCAAATTAGATTGTTTTCTAAATTCATGTCATCTTATGATAATGATGAGAGTTGATTATCTACTACTAACGTATACAATTAATCTAGCTATTATTAGTTTATAATTAATAATATATATATATATATATTTATATGGTTTACCTTGTTATATTTTAAAGCAGATGTAGAACCAAGTGTAGAAGAAGAGAACAAGACAAGACAAGACAAGACAAGACAAGACACGTGTAAGTCAGTACGTGGTGGAATTGGCTCATTAAGTAACAGAATAGTCGAAATAGATTAAACTCTACATTAGATGACGAATAAAACAACACAAGGAATAATATATATTATAAATATAGAAACCTAGAATGTAAGATAGTTAATAGTTATACACATCTCTCAAATTTGTAATAATACTAAAAAAAAGGGATCGTGTTGTGAATGACTATCGAGGTGTCAATAACATCACAGTGTTTAATTATTTAGACGACGTATTTATTGCAACAACATCAGTTCGGGAAAATATCAAACTGGTCAAAAAGTTATGTAAAATTCTCAATAAGGTGTTATGAAAAAATTGGTTGTTGATAACGGTGCTGTTTTTTCAGTTCATTCACGACGAGAGTTTGGACTTTGAAGTTGTTGTTTTTATTGGGTATGTACATGTATTTCCGAGTTGTTCCCAATTGGGTAATATTTCCGACACACACACACACGCAAAAAGCCACAGTTTATTTTTTCTTTTTGTTTGAGTGACACGAAATTTTCTTTTTCTTTTTTCTGCTTATCTAAATTAACAACAATGACAATCACAATATAGCAATAGCAATAGCAATATCAATATCAATATAACTGTGTGAGATAGAGATAGAGAGAGAGATAGAATTATACCCGGTTATCTCCTGTCCTTCCTTCCTTACTTCCTGCCTTACTTGCTACCACCAAAAAAAAATAAAAAGAATTCCGTACTAAATTTCAAAAAAAAAAAAAAAAAAAACCACGCTTAGTAATGGTATCAAATCCTGACTCAGCTATTACAACTTCTCTTCCTTTTGAAGAGATATCTAATCTGTCTACTTCTTCTTCTTTTCATTCCTCAAATAATAATAACAATAACAAGGAAATCCACAAAACTGTTCAACCAGATATAGATATCCTTGATACTAGTGAAATTGAAATGAAAGATTTAGATAAATCAGAATATACCAAATTATCAGATCCAGTGGTTATCACCACACAAGAAAGAACCCTTTCAACTAGTGATTCTTCACTATCTGACAATACCACCACCACCAACAACAACAACAACAACAACAACAACAACAACAACAACAACAACAACAACAACAACAATATCAATACCAACGAATATAATTATAATGGACAAGTAGTTTCATATTTACAAGATTTAGAAGATCTACCTCAAGGACGTCATTTAGGATTATTTTCCACCATTGTATTATTTGTTAGTCGAATATTAGGCAGTGGAATTTTTAGTATTACAAGTGGGATTTATCAAGATTGCGGGCAATCGATATTTTTATTTTTCATGGCATGGATTATAGCTGGAATTGCTTCATTTGGAGGATTATATGTTTTTTTAGAAATGGGATCTTTGGTACCTCGAAGTGGTGGAGCAAAAGTTTTTTTGGAATTTATTTATCCATATCCTAAATTACTTGCCACAGTTGCGTATCTGGTTTATTCGGTATTATTTGGATTTACCATCTCGAATGTTTTGGTATTTGGGGAATATGTGGTGCATGCCATTGGAATTGAACCTCTGGATTTTAAAACCAGAACTGTTGGATTGGTATTTTTATATTTTGCTGCAATATTACATGGTGTAAGTGTTTCCCATGGGGTTAGAATTCAAAATGTTCTTGGGGGTTTAAAACTTGTACTTGTTGGAATTATCATAATTTCAGGATTATATGTTACGATTCTTCCGGAATCTATAACTAGTATAAAACATGAAGTTGAATGGGATAGGTTTTTTGAAATTAGATCAAAAGCAAGTGTACTGACATTTGCATCCGCTGTTATTAAAGCATCATTTGCATTTTCCGGTTGGAATTCTGTGCATACCGTTTCAAATGAAATTAAAGACCCAGTTCGAACATTTAAAATTGCCGGTCCTGTTTCATTGGCAATTATGGCAATTACTTATTTAATTGCAAATCTTGCTTATCTTACAGTTATCCCTAATGATGAACTTGCCCATGGAAGTACCCTTGCAGGAGCAATACTATTCACGAAAATTTTTGGGAATTTTATTGGACAAAAATTATTAACCTTAGCTGTTGCATTATCATCAGCAGGAAATATATTTGTTGTTATTTATACAATTTCAAGAGTTGATCAAGAAGTTTTCAGAGAAGGGTATTTACCATTTTCAAAATTCATGTCAAGTAATTGGCCTCGTGGAGCTCCATTTCGAACATTAATCTTGAGTTGTTTCTTAACCACTACAATTATTGTTTTATTCCCTCATGGTGATATCTACAGTTATATGGTTTCATTAGAAGGATACCCTCAACAATTAGCCATTGCATTGATTGCAATTGGGATTTTTATTATTAGAAAACGATATCCGGAATTAAATGCCCCAATTAGAGCAGGTTATATGGGTACGATTTCTGTGTTTGTTATTAGTGTTTATTTATTAATAGGGCCATTTGTATCTTCCCAGAGTCCAAATCCTAAAGGTTTAGAAAATTGGCCAAATTATGGCCTTGTGGCAGTTTTTTGTATTTTGGCATGTATAATGTTTTGGTATGTTAAATTTTGGTTATTACCATGGTTAGGAGGATACGAATTGGTTTCGGAAGAGGAAAAATTAAGCGATGGGTTAACTATTAAAAAATGGAATAAGGAATATAGATATACAGCTTTATAGAGTGAGATAGATAGATCAAAAATAAAAGACACAAAAATAGAGGCTAGTGTAGAATTTGGTTCCAAATAATGGTGCCATTATTCTTTTTGAACAGTTTTTAGCTGCAATAATGTCAATCTGTTGAAAAAAGGGGAAGGAAGAGTAATAGGAGGGTATGTGTCGTCGTATTAATAGTCTGTGTCGCACCGAAGATACATATATGTTCCATGTAAATATTATTACCATTTGCAACCATGTCATTGGATGTTGTTGTTTGGCAGTGGGGAGATGTTTGGGTGTGATGTTGCAAAATCTCTCTCTCTCTCTCTCTCTCTTATTTTTTTTTTTTGCCATTATTAGGCTAGGTTAAACGTTTACAAGGCTATAATATCTATATACTATACTGGGCTCATTATACGGATTCTTCGTTTGAATGCAAGGTAGAATCCACCCCATAAAAAGATGTGGGTCCTAAGAAACGAGTGTAACCAAAAAATCGGTTTCAATACCTTATGGGTTGGTCATATTGAAAGATAATCCATCCATCAGCTGAGAGTTGAGAGCTGAGGAGCACGGTTCAACTTTCCCTATTTCTATCCCTCGAGGTAATATGTTTGTTTATACTCCCCTCCTTTATAATGTAAAGACAATATATATTACTATTATTATCATTACTGATGTCTGTATGTATCATAAAGGTATCAAGAGAGGATCATCATCATAGAGTGATAAAACTTAAAGAATGAAAGAGAGACAGAAAAATGGTAAAACTATGGTAAAGCTTTTTGGTCGTATAATAAATCGTAAGACTTTTGAATAGGATGGGATGGTATTGGTATTGGTACTAAAAATTTGGGGATTAATTAATCATCTGATGATATGTATCTGTTGAGTGAGAGAGAAAAAAGGGTAGCAAAAAAAAATATGGTGATCATACATAAATGGTAATTATAGTAATAATAATAGGTAGTGTACAAATGACTAAAAAAAGTGAGATGATTTTTTTCATTTTGGTTTTTTTGGCTTTGGCTGCTTTTTTACCCTTTACGTTAACTGTTGCATGTTTCGTACATATGCACGAAAAAAAAAAATATCAATTGAACGACGGAGATGAAAGATCTGTTCGGCCCCAATTCTCTCTTATTCCCGCCGCGCCAACTCTGTTCGCTTCCTCGTTTGTTACGACCACTTTACCAAATTTTTTTTTTGTTGATCGTTCTAAATTTGTCAATGAACAAGATCTGCACTCTTCCCATTCCTCTTGCCATTTTGTCATTGTCATTGTCATAAGATAACACGTCAAAAAAAATTTTCACTTTTATCTTTTCCCCTAGATTTCATCTGTATATAAAAGCTTTGATATATCCCTCCCCCACTTCAGTTTTTACTTTTATTTTTATTATTATTCTTGTCAATAGTTATATCATTAGCTTTTTAATTATTGTTCTACATTTAGAAAATTAAATAATGGTTACCCCAGGACAGATTCACGACCCATCTCTCCCAATGAGAGAAAGAATGGAAGCTTTAGTCCGTTTAAAGCAAAAAGAAATCACCGATGCTATTGCCGGATTAGATACCGTTAAATTCCACACCGACTGCTGGTCCAGAGGTGATAACGGTGGTGGTGGTCAATCTATGGTCATTCAAAATGGTACCACTTTTGAAAAAGGTGGTGTTAACATCTCCATTGTTCATGGAAAATTACCTCCTCAAGCTGTCACCAGAATGAGAGCTGATCATTCCAATTTAAAAGGTTCCGATAAAGATGGTAGTGTCAATTTTTTTGCTTGTGGTTTATCAATGGTTATTCATCCAATTAACCCTCATGCTCCAACCACCCATGCAAACTACAGATACTTTGAAACCAGTGATCCAGAAACTAATGAAACCCAAACTTGGTGGTTTGGTGGTGGTGCCGATTTAACTCCTTCTTACTTGTACGAAGAAGATGCAGTTTTATTCCATCAATTACACAAAGATGCCTTGGATAAATACGACAAAGAATTGTATCCAAAATACAAAAAATGGTGTGATGAATATTTCTTCATCAAACATAGAGGTGAAACCAGAGGTGTTGGTGGTATTTTCTTTGATGATTTTGATAGTAAACCAGCCGATGATATTTTGAAAATTGTTGAAAGTTGTTTTGATGCTTTTATTCCGGCTTATATTCCAATTGTTGCCAGAAGAAAAGATACCCCTTTCACCAAAGAACAAAAAGAATGGCAACAACTTAGAAGAGGTAGATATGTTGAATTCAACTTGGTCTTGGATAGAGGTACCCAATTTGGTTTACAAACCCCAGGTTCAAGAGTGGAGAGTATTTTAATGTCCTTACCTGCAACTGCTAGTTGGGCTTATGATCATCATCCAGAAGCCGGTTCTGAAGAAGATAGATTATTACAAATTTTAAAGAAACCTGTTGATTGGGTTTAAATTCTAAATTAAAACAGAGATGATGATTTTTTTTTTATTTTTGAATATAACCCTTACATAAAAAGAAAAGGAGAGAACAATTATTAGGACAACAATAATAACGTTAAAAAAATTAAGATTGTTTTGATTAATAGAATTAAGTAAATTTCCTTAAACATGTGTATAAAATCTAACTAAAAAAATAATATTAAAAGCGTCACATTGACGTAGTTTCTGATATCAACTAAGACGAAGAACCAGTAGAAGTAGAAGTAGAAGTCGTAGTACTATTCTCTGGACACCAATCTTGGAAATCTTCCCATGCATTATCTAAAGGATATAACCTATGGGTATTTTCTTTCTTAATGATAACAGGAATTGCTTGACCTGTATACATTGGGAAATAACGATGTTCAACAACATTCAAAATCGAATATATGATACCTGAATGAAGTACAATACTTATAACCTTATCATCAACATTATTTGTTTCATGAAAAATTTCTGTCAATAATTTCGCAGCTCGATAATCCACGTGTTGACTCCGTTCTCTAATATCTGATTTCCAAACTTCATCAATTTCACTAAACCCAGATTCAAATTCAAAATTTGGATAATGTTTCGAAATATAACTCTTATTATGACGTTGACTTTCAGTATCAATTCCATATATTTCCCGTGCCAATTCTTTAATCACAGGAATTAAATGTGGTATTTTTTTTTGGAAATGGAAATTTTCCCACGTGTATAACCAAGTTTGTAAAGTTCTTCTTAATGGACTAACATAAAATTTATTTGGCCATGGGAATCCTTTAGTTTGATTAATTTGGTGATTTAAATTTTGAATTTGTTTAATTCCATGTGGGGTTAATTCAGCATCTTGCCAAATTATCCCATCTTTACCTTTACTATCATCACCAGGTAATAATGACCAATAACATTTCCATTCAATTTTGGTATATTTACTAGGAGCAACATTATGATATCCTTGTCCATGTCGTTGTAAGAAAAATAATTTTTCATTTGAAGATAATGAATTAATTACTTGATCCCAATTATATTGGGGGAATAATCCAAAATTATGGGTGTAGTTGACGTCAGAAGGAGGGATCGTGGGGTCACTTTGAGAAAAGAATTTTTGACTGGATTTAAAAACAGGAAGATAGTTGTGATTATCAAGTATGACTTGAGCACAATTTGCAAGTGTATAGATAAAGAATAAAAGCAAATAATTTAGCAAATACATAGCGTCTTTGTTTTTGGTTTTGAGGAAGAGAAGGAAGAGATAAGATAAGAGGAAAATTAAAGAATAATTGACACAAATGTCCCCTGTTAAGCTTCGAGGAAATTTCTTGATGTAAAAGAAACAAATGCAACATAGAGAATACCTACTCCTACGACTTTGTGTTACTTTTTTTTGGTAGGAAGCTGCCGCCCCGTTCCGCCCCTCTCCATCCCATGTGTTATGTGTGTTGGAAGGTGAAATTCGCAGTAATGTGCAACCAACAATTTTAGTCCGTTGGCGCCACAGAAAAATTGTTTCGAGTGTAGTTGTGTGTATTTTGTGTACTTAACAAAAAAAATTGGAAAACACTGGTTTATAGAATCCAATAATGTTAAGATATATAACTACCACCTAATATTGATATATATATCATGTTCTATATATGTAACATCTGTTTGGTGGGCGGTTATTCTTATTTACCCCAGAAAAACTTTATTGTTGCAAAAATGGTAGCAATTGTAATTGTAACTGCAAAGTTCCTCTTTTTTTTTTCTTAGGCGAGTGAGTGAGTGAGTGACACTAACAACTTAACACAATCATCTCAGATCTCGTGAGCCACCACAATTTTTTTTTACATACATACAGATATATACATAGATCGTTATTTTTTTTTAGACTATAGCGACACTCAAAGGCAAATTTCGCCATTTCTCTTATCATTGTGAGTTGTATATATATATCCTCTTACAATGTGTCACGTAACTATATATCTTACTAATCATTTTTAAATTGCGCTCCTCTTAACAACAAACCAATTCTGATCTATCTATTTTCAAAATCAAATCATAAATAACCTGTATTAGTACTGATATATTTATATATATTTTTTTTGTTTTTTGTTTTTTTATTTATCAATCAAGGAGGGAATCACTTCTAACATATTTAATCAAATGACAGAAATAAAGAAATCAGAAAATATCAAAGTTACAGGACTGGTGATTATTAAAGAAACAAATTCATCCGATAGTTCAATATCTGATGAAAATGAATATCTTCTATTAGGACAACCACATTCAATTCAACAGAATAGAAGATATTCATATTTACAAGATTTAGAAGATCTACCTCAAGGACGTCATTTAGGATTATTTTCAACCATTGTATTATTTGTTAGTCGAATATTAGGCAGTGGAATTTTTAGTATAACCAGTGGGATTTATCAAGATTGTGGCCAATCAGTATTTTTATTCTTTTTGGCATGGTTTATTGCTGGTATTACATCATTTGGAGGATTATATGTTTTTTTAGAAATGGGATCATTGGTTCCACGAAGTGGTGGAGCAAAAGTTTTTTTAGAATTTATTTATCCGTATCCTAAATTACTTGCCACAGTTGCATATCTGGTTTATTCCGTATTGGTAGGTTTCACCATCTCAAATGTATTAGTATTTGGGGAATACGTTGTTCATGCTTTCGGATTTGAAACTACCGCATTTAGAACCAGAACTGTTGGATTAATATTCTTATATTTTGCTGCCACATTACATGGTGTAAGTGTTTCCCATGGGGTTAGGATTCAAAATGTTCTTGGAGGTTTAAAATTACTTTTAGTTGCAATCATTGCCCTTTCTGGTATTTATGCTGTTACTTTCCCCACATCAATCACCGGGATTGAACATCAACTTGAATGGGATAGGTTTTTTGAAATCAGAACCACCGCAACTATACTGACATTTGCCTCTGCTGTTATTAAAGCATCATATGCATTTGCAGGCTGGGGTTCAGTTCACACCGTATCCAATGAAATCAAAGATCCAATTCGGACATTTAAAATTGCCGGTCCAGTTTCTTTAGGAATCATGGCCGTGACTTATCTTTTTGCTAATCTTGCTTATCTTACAGTTATCCCTAATGATGAACTTGCCAATGGAAGTACCTTAGCTGGGTCACTTTTATTTTCAAAAATATTTGGAAATTTTATTGGTCAAAGATTATTAACATTAGCAATTGCCCTTTCTGCCGCTGGAAATATCTTTGTTGTTCTTTATACAATTTCAAGAAATGATCAAGAAGTTTTTCGTGAAGGGTATTTACCATTTTCAAAATTCATGTCCAAAAATTGGCCTCGTCGAGCTCCATTCCGGACATTAATCTTAAGTTGTTCTATAACCACAACGATATTAATTGTATTCCCAAGGGGTGATATTTATAGTTATATCATTTCTTTAGAAGGGTATCCTAATCAATTGGTAATTGGATTAATTGCAATTGGGATTTTTATAATTAGAAAACGATATCCGGAATTAAATGCCCCAATTAGAGCAGGTTTAATTGGAACAATATCGGTATTACTTATAAATGTTTATTTATTAATTGGGCCATTTGTTTCATCTAAAAGTCCAAATCCAAAAGGTTTGGAACATTGGCCAAATTATGCTCTGGTTGGAATAATTATAATTCTTATTTGTGTTTTATTCTGGTTGATTAAATTTATAATCTTGCCTTGGGTTGGTGGGTATGAATTAGTATCGGAAGAAGAAAAATTAAGTGATGGATTAACAATTAAAAATTGGAAAAAGGAATATAATCAATAATAATCAATAACTAAATATTATCATATCATTATAGAATATAATATATAGAAACGGTAAATAAAAACCCTCCTTATCCACTAAATATCGCTAATTATCCGATCCAATCTAATTACAAATTCAGTAAATTCGGGATTCAGTTTAATTTGATTTCTAATAGCAGCCCTTAAGGATGAATCAGTAAGTTTTTTTAATTCATCAAAATTACCCATTGAAATAATAGGAACTTGCTCCCGTAAATGAGAATAAATATTAATAGGATTTGAAGGGGTAATAGTTGGATAATTAAATTCTTGACCACCCCCTGGAGGAATAAATGGAATTCTATTTTCACTTTGTGATGAAGTAGAAACAGAAGTAGAAGTAGAAGCTATAGGAATATACATTTGTGGTTGTGATGCAAATTGTTGCGATGAAGAAAAGTATTGGACATATCCCTGTGGTTGTGATCCAATCGGAACAACTTGAGAACCACCACCACCACCACCAGTAACTGCATGGAAAGCTTGAGATGATGTTAATGTTGACGAGGACGAAGAAGTAGTATTGTATGAAGAGTTCTCCTTTTCTTTATTATTGATGGTGAATTTAAAAACCATGGATAACATATCACAACATTTTATGTATTCACTTTCTTCCGTAAAACTAATTTGAAATCTTTTTAAAATATTACCAAATTTATCACTTTGTTTAATTCCAATGGATGGTGATTTACACAATGCAGTAGTTACACATTTATCAGTTATCAAAAGTGAAAAGTTATCCTTATTCAAAAAATTGTTAGTAAACTTATCACAAACAAAAAAATATACCCTGTATGTATTCATACTAAATTAGATCCTTTCCAATGTATAATCACATGAATTTCATCCGATTGATCACTTATGAAACTAATTGATAAATCAGATCTTTGTGGGAAATGATGCCATGTTTTGTTATCTCTTTGATAAATGGAAAACTTGTTAATGTTGAAATTATAAACCTGCTGTGGCATTTTTTTAATGAAATATAAAGGGAGAAAAAAGTTGGTTGTAAAATTTTTTTTTTTTTTTGCAGCACATTGTTTGAACTTAAATTCGGTTGGATCAATCTTTTCAATAAATGCAAATCAAATTTATTTATTTACAACTAATTAAGGCCCTAAAGAGAACAGAAAAAGGTATATATATAAAAAAAATCTTATTTACTTCGGTATGAAACCCATTTACAGAGATGATTCGTTTATTTTCTTTTGCCTCTTGAGAAAGCGACCCCTATCTAATGTATAACCTATACCGTCAGTTACTTCACATTCATCAATACTATGACCAGATTCTAAACAGTTGGTACATTTTCCCCGTTTAGCACAATATTTTCCGATAATCTTCATCTACTTAATGACCGATTTATTCTGTTCACTTGTTGTTGATAATTCCAATACCTCCACATTAGGAACAACTCTTTGTGGTTGGACTTCCAGAATGTATGATCCATGTCTCTCGAATAGAATTTTCCTAAATTCGAATATTGAATGATACTTTACACCTTCCTTTTCTAATTCAATTATAGTTTCAATCATCTTGTTTGACAATCCAGTGTGCTTGAATGTACCTATATCATGAGCAACAGGTTCAATTAAATCAAAATATTTAGGGTATTTGAATTTAGCACTGGCACGTAATTCAATGAGATTTAACGTTTCTGTATTTTTGATTGTTTTGGTATTCATCCCCTTAATTTGATAATCGTTGATTTCTTCTGCAGCTTTCAAGATCACTTTGTCGATGTATTTTTCAGCTAATTCTTCAATTAAAGTGAGTAAATCATTAAACGTTCTACATTTGTTAAATCTTTCTTCATCTGGTAGCTTTTCCTTTACGCGTCGACAAACTATTCCTTCAATGTACTTTCCTTTGTCACCTGTGTACACTTCAGTCATTGGATTTAATAGTTCACGGATTTCTCCATATTGTATTATCAAACTCAGGAGTTCAAATTTAAATCGGTAAGCATCCATTGGTGTAGTATAATACGATAATCTTTCATCAATTTGGTTTAGGGTGTATTCCCAATCTTCGTTAATCTTTCTTTTTTTCTTCGTCTGGTAATACAACATAGTTATCAGTGGCTATAGCATTGAATTCGTTGTACAAATCTAGCATTCGAGCCGTGAGCTCTGTTTCAGTTTCTTGTTCGACTTTTTCTTTGTAAGATGACGTAGACATTATTGTTAATGATCATATTGATGTTGTTTGTGTAGGCACTTAATATAATGTATTCCTTTAGTTTGAATAAGGAGACTTTTAATCTTTTCAAGGGCAAATCAAGTTTATTTACACTAATCAAGGCCTAAAGAAGGTGCAAAAAATCTTATTTGCAATGGTGTGAAAATTTCCTCTTTGCGTGCGAAACACAATAAGGTATATCGGCAAGATATTTCCATGCCAACAAATCTACACACAACCGATATTATTAACAGTATCTGTATATATTTTTCTATAATAAATAAATAAGTAACTAACCAAGTAACTAATTACTGTTCACTTTTAACAATTTCATAAATTTTCTGGTTTGTATCAAAAGGATTGTCTATGTACAAGTTATGACCACCTTCACTGATCTCATAATAGTTTGCCAGTTTATCATTCTCTTTCAACAATTGTACCAACTTTCCTCCTGCTTCAGAGTTCATGAAATCAAATTGACCATACATAATATGAAACTTAAACCCTAATTTATCTGGGTTTTCTTTGAGAATCTTAACGTATTTGTCATATACGGGCCATTTACTAACTGTAGCTGTGGTTAAAATATACCGGATATAGATATCACTATTGGAACCATTGGTAATTGCATTATATAAATATTCAATAATTAATCGAAGCTCTTTCTTACTTCCATACACCAAATCATTATGATTAGTAAAAATATTCTCCGGTCCTCCATGTTTTATCACTAATTTATTGATCTTGTATAATTTTGACATCCACATTTTAAAATATAATTGAACACCCCAAGGTCCTAAATATGGAAGTAATCTTGGTAAAAAAGGTAATCTATAGTACCAAAATAATATTTGTTTCTTGGATAAAATAGGTAATCGGGATAAAAAATCATAACTTGTAGGATCCAAACTTGGGATTTGAACCTTGTCAGTAATTTCATTGGTATTAGTGATAGCATGAACATTTCTTTCAACCCCCACAGGAGAGAGTAAAATTAAACTTGACAACTTTTCTGGATATCTAGCAGCATATGATGATGACCAATACCCACCATATGAGTGACCAATCAACCAATCTATCTTTTCGATACCTTGATTTTCTCTCCATTTATCAATTGTTGAACAATAGAAATCTTCAAGATCCTTCAATATAGGTGTAAAATATGATCTATATTGTTCAAAATTTTCTGGATCTAATTTATAACCTTGAATCAACTTGTAATATTTCCGGTACAATTTCTTTGAATCAGTTGGTTCGTTATCAATCAATTGAATTTTAGCTTCTGCTGGGATTTTCCAATAAGAAATTGTTTCATTGGATATTTTTGGGTTTGATGACAATCCAAACGTTATATTATCTAAGAAATGAATATGATAATTATATTTCTCGTCTCCTTTGAATTTATTAATAAGTTGGAAATTTCTGGCAAAACACCCCAATGAAGCTCCATACCCATGAATAAATACAAGATGTTTAGTTGGTTTGGATTCGTCATTCACAATCTTGAACCCAACTTCATTTATATAGTTGCCGTCATTATCTATGGGAACTTTCTTATATTCTGTCTTAATGCCAGAGTTTTCTTTAAGGGTTGGTGATACCATTAATTCAACTAACTCCTTTTGTAAAGTTTCAAGTCTATTTGATGATGTTAATGACTTCCACCAAACTTCCCAACCTATTTTCCATGGTAATTGTTTAAGTAAGGATCTATTAGGATTATATGACTTGGGAAGAACAAACTGGCCAGTATTTCTAACATGAATAAAACGTATAAAACATCTACTCATATTTTGTGATGCAAGAGAGAAGGAACTCAATGTGGGGTTTAAGTTGGTGGGGGTAAGATCTATTCCTCTGGATCTTGAAAATTTCTTCTTTGGACCAGTTTTTTTTTTTTTGTTCCGAAGTTTTTTTTTTCGTGGTTGCGGGAGATATCAACGATAACGAGAAATTTGGTTACACAAAATCGACGTATGCTATTATAAACAATGACTGTAAAAAATCTACTGGAATTTCTTATTATGACCAACCAACTCTTCATCAAATGATTCAACATCGGGCCATTCTTCAAACCATCCTTTTTCAAATGGACCAAGTTTTTTAATACCAGTTCGTATTGGGAAATAAAAGTTCAATACTGCATAGATAATAAAAGCAGTAAAGAATCCCATAAAGAAATTCAATCTGTAAATCTTGGTTGCACCAATAGGAACCTTTGCAGCACCTGTAGCACCTACAAATCCGACAATATTTGGTAAAATACCACAAATATAAGCGACATAGGCTCTCCAATTAACCCCAATCTTGTTGTATCTATAAAGGGATTTCTTTGTTGGATCTTCTTTATCTGTCAAGGAATATAAATTAATGACATTAATATATCCCCGTCTAATGTAGAAATAGTCACATGCTACAACACCAGCAACCGATGATAAGAAAACAGCATATGCAGCTAAATAAGTGGTGAATTTAGATGATGATGAAATTAACTTCCATGGACAAACAGCAAGTGCTAAGAAAGCACAAATGTAACTTCCTCTTCTAATGTTCAAGAATCGTGGTAACAATGCAGCACAGTCGGTACCGAAAGATAATGAATTGGCGGAAATATTAGTACCTAATTGTGCCAAAGCAAAAGCAGCAGAAAGGAAGAAAACACCAGCACGATTTCCAGGGGTGTAATCGTTCAAGAACATTTTTAATACATCCAAAGGAGACCAAAAAGCTTCCCCATACATGGATTGTGATGCTGAAGTAACCAAAATACCGATAAGTGACGTCAATGAGAAACAAATAGGAATAGATAAAGTATACACCACATATTTCATGGCAAATGAAGGTTCCTTAGCAAAACGTGAAAAATCGGGCGCATTGATGATCAATGTACAGAAATTGGCCAATGAGGTGAAGGTGGATTCTATGAATGCCCATGCTAAAGCAGATCCTTGCACTTGAGACTTTTGGGTAAACACTGGACCTGCACCACCAGCTTTAATAATGGTCCAAATCAAGAATGCAACACCGGCAACTGGAACAATATATGCTTTCACAGTGAACAAATGTCTGATTTTATGAGGAGGGAACCAAAGAAATGGAAGTTCAAATAACCAGAAAAGGAAAATACCAAGGAATTGAAAGGTGGATAAATCCTTATCACCAATTCCATCATGAATTCTTTGAGGAAGATCTTTACCGAAAATAGAATGTAACATAAGTTCAAATGTAGGTCCAGCAATGGCAGTTTGGACAGCATACCAGATGCACGCCATGAAAACACGATTAAACACGGGCCAAATTGAACCATAAATACCAAATGAAGCTCTAATAGAAACAGGGAAAGAAATATGATATAATGTACCTACTCTTGCACCAATACTGACAAAAATACCACATAATGCATACCCCAACCAAACACTTAACCATGTTTGCCACCAATTCATTCCACCTGCTTGAATACCAGTGGCTGCGATTTGCCAAGTATTGATATTGAATGAATCAGAAACCCAAAGGAAAACATAGTTATACCAAGACCATTGTCTTCTTGCTTCTTCAACGGGACGCAAATCATGATTGTACAAGAACATCTGGGCAATGGTCATGTTCCCCCTTGGTTGAACCTCAAGGGTTTTGGTTAGCTTTTGCCAAAAAGTCATTGTTTCTTGTTGTTTTTGATGTGGTTCATAAGGCAGGGAGTTTTCTTCATCTTCTTCTGAATTTGATAAATTTCCACTTTCTTCATACACTTGCATGCGTATGTCTTCAGCAAAGGCATCCTTTGATTTCACTTGTTTTGGAGCTCTCATTACTTACTTATCGATATTGAAGGTCTTTTTTAGTATTGAAATCATGATAAAAATGAATGATCTTTCCAAAATAATAATGGGGAGGAAAAATTTTTCAGTCAGGCATCGTACTTTTTATACGGCACAATAAAGAAAGATCTTCTGGAGAGTCGACTCACCACCCCCATCTTATGAGAATGAAAAACTTTTTTTTTTCCTTTTTCCAACTGTAAATTATGCATGGGCTATCGATGAATTTTGTGTTGCTGTTGGTGACTATCACCTGAAGTAATTAATGGTCGTTCGATAGTTCGATAGAGATAAGAATGCAAATGCGGCAAAAAAAAAGGGGAACAAAATTAACAAAAAAAATAATAAAAAATAATTTGGAATTTGTATAAATAGGCTGCAAATTTCCATAAACTCGTGGAAACCATTCACAAGATACGTTGACCTCCTCCGCTTCCCACCTCCCCGGAAATATGATGAACTTTCAGAGGGAGGAAGTATATATTACTTGGAACAAAAGGGTTTTAATGATATCACGGGATTCCTGTTGGTTTTGTTGCGCATTTAGTTCACTGGATTTGGACCGAAAAAAAAATAATGCGTCCCAACACAGTCATCAGAAATCAACTCATGCCATCAAAACTTGTTCTTCTCGTACCCCCTTCAACTTTGACACACACCAAAAGAAATGGCTTTGCCTTTATAGATGTTGAATAAAGAGAGAACCCCCACAAAGCGGAATGTAAAATAACTAAGGTCACGATCACGATTATGATTACTCCTCTCTTTTTGTGGATAAATTAATTTCCGATATTATAATTCCTGGTTTTTGTGTTCTTTTTTTTTCGTTGTAAAAGTAACAGTTGATGCGTTTTTATCTCTATTGTTAATTATTATGGGTAATAATGGGCGGAAGGACTTGCCAAGTCTGAATGAAGTTGGGGGCGAGTTGCTTTATCTTACCAAAAACGTATGATATGATTATCTGCCCTGCCCTTGACATTGACATTGAACAAGATTATAACATGAGATATGCTAATAAAGTTGGTCACAATCATGGAATTATTAGAGTGGGAGATATCTAGTAAAAGTGAGAAGGGAAGGATATTATATGGTGTGGTCCATAATTAGAGTTAAGGTTATAAACGATGTACAAAGTTGCATTTTAATTCTTAAATCTTAAAATTGGCTGGATTAGTCCTCGACGGGGTTCTGTACTTCCAGTTCAAGAAAAAATAAAATAAACCAATCCGTATAGTTTATTGTATATATTTTTTTTCTTTCTTTCTCTTTAGTGGTGTGTCAAATATTTGACATGTAATAACTACTTTAACTACTATGGTCCAAGAAATTTACTAATGGCTGCAAATTAGAGATCATTCTTATTACGGCTGAATATATATATATCTTCATATCCACTGTATCATGCAGCTAATACATTTCTCTTTTCTTTTCTGTCTCTAATACTATACTGTGCTTTATTTTGTTGATTTATGATATAACATTTCAAACGCAATTTATCTTCCCAATTCCGGAAAATTAGATAAAGTTCCGCTGTTTCTCCAATCAAAAACAACGAAAGTTCTTGGCGAAACAATAATCAATTCTTCTACAACAAATATGTGTTTGTGTGTGTGTGTGGCCGACGACCACGTTTGGAGCAATTTCTGGAAGAATATCTCCTCCTTATCTTCGGCATATTTATCCATCATGCAAGTTCTTGACGCGGTAAACTAATAATGGAAAATTCCGATTAAGAGATAACACGCCCGCAAACCCCAACGATTGCGAAAAAAAATTCCGCTATGGAATATATATGACTCTGTTCAACAAAAACTCCTAAATCATGTTTTGGGGGGAAACATATAAATACACCAGATATGCCTGATGGATTTTTTGGTATCCAGAATGTAATTTCATCTTAACAAGAAACAACTATCTTCATTCAAAATGTTTGACAAAGACGAAACTGAAAAACAAAGCATAATTGAACCAATTATCTCATTCACATCAAAAGACCTTGAAGATAACACTCCTCATGTTTTAACATCTATAATCTCCCCCGACGGTAAAGAAGTGAAAATTACCACAGATGTGGATCAAGCAATGAAATTTGCTCTTGATCATAAGGGTGAAACAATTGAATTGGACGAGCAAGCCGCTAAAAAATTATTACTTAAAATCGATTTATGTTTATTACCTGTTATGTGTTTATTGTATTGTTTTCAATTCATGGATAAATTAACCACAAGTTATGCTTCCATCTTGGGTTTAAGAAAAGAATTAAAAATGCAAGGTGATATGTATAGTTGGACAGCTACTGCTTTTTATTTGGGGTATTTAGCATTTGAATTCCCAGCTTCTATGTTATTGCAAAGATTTCCCGTGGCTAAAACAGTTAGTGTATTTATTATCTTATGGGGAATGATCTTGGCCTTACATTCAGTTCCAGAATATCCTGGATTTGTCGCTTTGAGAACAATTTTGGGAATGTTGGAAAGTAGTGTTACACCAGCATTCACCATCATTACTTCACAATGGTATAAAAAGGAAGAGCAATTCTTGAGAACTTCTTGGTGGTTTGCAAGTAATGGTATAGGTACCATCGTTGGTCTGGCCATTGCTTATGGATTATATATACATGATGGAAGTTATTCTTTACCAGCATGGAAACTTGTTTTTGTTGTCACTGGTTGCTTGACTGTGTTTTTGGGATTTGTAATTATGCTCCATATTCCTGATTCCCCATCCGGTGCATGGTTTTTAAATGAACATGAAAAAGTCATGGTTGTTGAAAGAATTAGATCAAATCAACAAGGTTTTGGTAATCCTCACTTTAAGAGATCACAATTCATTGAAGCTTTAACTGATCATAGAACTTGGTTATTTGTATTGTTTGCTTTAGCCAATAATATTTCAAATGGTGGTCTTACCAGTTTTGGTACAATTCTTTTAAATGAAGATTTCGGATACTCACCTTCAGATTCATTGCTTATGCAAATGCCCCAAGGTGCAGTAGAAATTGTTGGGTGTGTTTTATTGGCTTATTTATCAAGATACATTTCTTCACGTATGTTAATGGCTATATTTGCCACATCTGTTACCCTTATGGCCGAATGTTTATTGGCATTTGCTAAACAAAAACAAGCCCGATTGGCTGGACTTTATATTTATTTGTTTGGTCCTCTTGGATTTATTTGTGTTTTATCATGTATTGCTTCAAATGTTGCTGGTCATACTAAGAAAGTCACTACAAATGCCTTATATTTAATTGCCTATTGTGTGGGGAATTTGGTTGGTCCACAAACTTTTATAAGTTCACAAGCTCCAGAATATTCTGGTGCAAAAATTGCTATAGTTGTAACTGGTAGTATTAGTTTGGGTGCGTTAGTGTTGATTTATATTTCATACTTGTTGGAAAACAAGAGAAGAAATTCTATGCCACCGGTTGACATGAGTCATATTGAAAATTATGAATTTGCTGATTTAACTGATAAAGAAAATCCAATGTTTAGATATTCCCTCTAGAGAGAGCTATTTGTTTGGTTTGATATTTATTTATAATAGTACAAAATTTGAATATAAACGTCAGTTGTTTAGTAGTTTTAGTTTATTTGTTTATTTATTCTTCACTAATGACTCTTCAATTGCATCAATAGAACTTTCAATTTCTTCGATTTGCATTCCACAACTCAATGATATTAACTTACAGTATTTGTATAATTTATCATTGGTCGAATATTGGTTGATGATTGACTTGGAAGATGTAGAGTCAGGTACGGGAACATCCTCACTTCGTTTTAAAATCTTGCTCATCAATTCTTTTCTTTTTATAATTTCCAATTGTAACTCTTTTGCAAGCTCAAATTCTTGTATTTTGTCAACAACATATTGATCTTCCTGTTTAATGGCAGATATTTTTTCAAGCATCTTTGATTGCAATTTCTCTCTAATGTTTTTATATCTTTTATGAAGGCTATCCAATTCATCTTGTTTATGTAATGTCTGATAGGTCAAATCATTCATCAATCGATATATTTCTTCCTGAAGTATATGATCGCGTTTGAAATCAAGATATAAACTTTCATTGGTAGTATCATCATTCAAATCTTGATTTGATTCTTTAGCTTGCTCCAATTCATCAATTAAATGTTCCAACTTAAAAAATGATAAAATGTTTCTTTGTGAATCCAACTTTGTTTCATTTATTTGGTTTAATATCTTAAAATACGACAATATTATTTCGTCCTTTTCACTCAATTCTGAATCAATGGCATATGCCAATTGGGTCATCTTCTCTGTAAGTTGATTGGCAGTATTGTTCTGTAAATTAATGGCAGTTTTGGAATTGTGTAATTGTGTTTCAAACGATTGGTTCTCGTTGGTAATATCTTCCATAACATCATCATCACCATTGACATCTTGTAAGCCATCATTCTCCACAGGATCCAAACGCAAGACATAATTATGCGATGCCAAATAATCTTCTACCGTACATGATACCAAATTTCGCAAGCCAAAGTCAATGAAGCGATGGTGTGTTATAAAAACTTTGATACACTTTTTGTTTAAATTGTAAGCAGCAATATGAAATGCAGTATTGCCATTTGAATCTTGATGGTTGATAAACTTTGTCACTAGTTCATTCATTGCATCTTCATCAATTTGAGTGGCCTGTAATTGATCCTCATCTTCTCCTTCATCTGCTGCTGCTGCTGTTGTTGATGCTGTCTCGGTTTTTTTATGATCTATTAATCTTTCAAATAAACATTCCATATAATATCGTGCAAATTTCTCTCTCTTGTGTTTATTGTCGGTATCAACAATATGGTGCAACACAGTTTTCCTACTCGAGTCCACTAAAAGCATAGAATCACCAAGTACTTCCAAAATTTGAGGAAAATTTCTTAGTTGGAAGGAATTGTTGAACTTTACCATGAACATCAACGGTGTCTCTCCATTACCATTTCTTACGTCTGGGTTAATTTCATGAGTGAATGTTCTCATCAAGAATTCAATCATATTCAAGTTACCCATAGAACAAGCCCAATGGAATATTGTGTTGCCATCATTATCTATTGCCTGATTTATATGTATTTTTGATAATGGCAAAGGAGGATTGATGAGTCTTTCGGGAAGCTGGGATCGTACTCTATTATTATCATCGAGGAAATAGGTCAATAAACTATTGAAATATTCAGAATATATCTGGTTTTCCTGGGATAATGTCACACTTGGTGGATGGTACGGCTGTAATGGCAGATAATTATTATGTTGTTGATTTGCTCGCTTCTCAAACGAGGTTCTCGATACCCCGAATAATTCTTTTGAAGTTAATAAATCCACTTGGGATTCTAGACCGTTGCCATTGGTTATTGAAGCTGGGTATTTTCTCCTTTTAGTTGTAAATGCACTACCATTCCCATTGATATTTCCTGATGCACTGCTGTTTTCTTCGTCGTCCTCAGAACCCACTGATGCTAAGTCTTCTTGTCTTAGATTCATATTATTGGTCATGATTTGTAACGCATCTTGTTCGGTATCTTGTCGTGAAATTATCGATGGCATATGACCTGCATACGAAGGCCTAGCACTGGCAGTATTAAAACTACCTTCTATAGGCGTTGTATCTGACTTCAATAATGATGGTGTAGCACTAAGTGTCGGACGTTTTGGTCGCCCTCGTTTCTTGGGTACATTGGCAGTAGTTGCACTATTGCTATCATCTGATGACACAGAAGCCGATGCTTGTTTATCCTTTTGTTTCTTCAATAACAGTGCCTGCCTTTTTGCCACGTTCAATGCAGATGCATGATTATGTTTTGGAGCTGGAGGTGGAACTTCAGTTTCCCCTTCGATATATTGGAATTCAAATATTGGTTTTAGAACATCATACACCCCGAAATTCTTGGCAATTGCTGCTCCTAAATCTAATGGCACGTAAGTTCCTTGATATTTCCCATATCCACCTTGAACCTTTTCATGAATTCCAGTTTGAACGTCTTTTTCCAATATTCTTGTTCTTCTTGCTTTGGGGAATTTGGCAATCTTTAATATATGAGTGGCATTAATCCACGAGTCCAGTCTCCGTCTCATGATTGGACCTTCTGACGTCACAAACTCAAACACCGGAACATTGGAGTATGTTGCTGAATAAATCTGAGTATTCGACATTGAGATATACGGGTAATAATATGACCTTCTTCTACTGATATGTTTATGTTTTGCTTTTTTTTTTTATTTTTTTTCCGTTGTCTATATTTAAAAGGGTGTCTTGAATTTGGCTAATAATACAAACTGTCTGAAAAACGAATAAATTTAAAAAGAAATGAACGTCGCTGTTAAGTCTATTATGAATGTATCAATGGCACGTTTTTGGTCAGTTGAGCTTTGGGTCGATAGATGTTGGAGTTTGGTTATGTTTTTTTTTCTTTCTCTCCCCTACTCGAACCTGGTGTTCCTCTTCGTTCAAAATCAAATGGTGTTGTTTTGAAATTGAGTGAACTTTTTTTTTTTTCTTCCGCTTGATTTTCTATTGTGGTTTATTTTTCTTGCACAGTTATGTTTCTATTAGACTATTAAGACAATGTGAGTAGGATTTAACTTTGGTTAACTCAAGCTTTCCCAAAAGTACACTGTCTTCGTCAAATGAACGATACCGGGAGGTGCTTATTGATCACAATTGCTGTAGAGTTAGAAATCATCTTCAGTTGTTTCAATTCCATGACGAACATCGTCATTTCTCTACTATATATCTCATTCCTGAATATGTAGATATATATATATTACTTTAAATACTATTTACAGATTGTCTCATGAAACCATTTAGTCTGGTGTGATAAAGTCTGGAAGGGTCGGATCTCACTTTGCAACAACATTCGACACCTCTTGTCCTTTTTCATCAAAATCATATTTCCCATCCAACAAATCATTCAAACTATCTTGGATATACCTACTTTCATCATCCATCTTCATTTCTCCCAATTCTTTTTCCTTTTGTAATCCACCTAATTTCTCTTTCATTCTCCATCCAAATTCACTTAAATTCAGTACATCCAATACCCAAAATCCCCCAAAAATAATCATACTTGATACACTCCCACATAATACCGTACCGGTTGCAACTGCAACTGCTGCATCAGTTGTGAAATTATAACTTAATGGTGGAGAATGATTCCCTTGAAATAATGTTGGAACATATTGTCTTACAATGGTTGATCGATAAGCAAATCTGGAAGTTAGAATTGTAATGGCTGATGCAGTGAAAAATTTCAACATTTGGGTTTTTCGACGTTGTTTATATTCAGAACTCGCTTCAGAAATCTTGAAAGATTGTAAGAAGTTGGACATCTTTGTGGATATACTAGGTATAGTGGGTCTGGTTGGTCTTGCAGAGGGGAGGGTTTGGTCTGATTGCCTACTTTTTCCTTTGGCTGTAAATTTTTCTTTTTTTTTTTGTTTTTTGTTCTCCCTCTGTTGGCAAGGAAGACACGAGTCGTGCTATTTTGCTAACATGTTTTGTGGTTCGCACACGCAACTACAATATACTCGTGGGATAAATGAAGTAGAAATTTACACTGTTAGTGAAATTGCTCATTTATTCCTCTTTCTCTTCTTTAGGCCTTAAATAGTATACAAAGAATCAATTTCATCGCTATTAGAATTAATTTCACTGTTAACATCTCAACACAGAGAACATATATATCATTACATATAAAATATCGAACGAATAAAATCAATGAAACTGACTATATTATTGAAATTGATCTTGGCACTTGAGGCCTTTACCCTAGTCTCATGTTGGCCAAGCGCTCAACAACTCGCAGACTACGTGTTCATGGTCGGCAAGATAGATGGTGAGAGTATGGGCATGGTGTATTCAAACATAGTTATTGGTGATAATATTGATGGCATCATTACAGTAGGGTATATTGACAATGTATCACAACAAGCTTACATAGTTGGTGAGCCAGACGATTTGCTAAGAATACTAAATGCCAACGGGTTATACCCGAATAGCGTGACTGATTATACACTGATTAGAGCGGCGATATATTCAGACTATGATGGTAATTGGGAGAGAGATATTACTCAAGAAGACACGTTACGCGCATGGCAAAGCATAGATAACGATGTACTCGGTGACTCTCGATACAAAGCTAGACTCAGACGCAACAAGAAAAATAACAGCACTAAATCCTACTTGAGTGTCGACACACGTACTGCTGTTGGGACAGTAGCCAATGAAACACTCTCTCCCTACCCATGACTGTTACTTAAAACGGTTACATGAGAATATATTAAAACATATAGATAAAATAAACAAATATATATATATATATATATACTATTGAAGTAGTCAAATGCTAGCAATAATAGTAAATGATAATAATAATAATAATAATAGGAATAATTTAATGTCAATCAAAAGGTTAAAACGAATTGAATTGAATACTTAATAAAAAAAAAAACACAAACACACACATAAAAAAAACTGTCTTGTTGTTGTTGCTGTTGTTGCTGTTGTTATTGGGGGAACGGGAAATACTTTTATAGGTTAATTTCAAAATCAATCTTAAATTTCTTCTGTGAAGACACCTCCTTTGTTTTCTTTCTTGTTCAATGAAATGTCATCTTCAAAATCACCAAACTCTGAAGCATCTTCTTTGGCTTCTTTTTCGGCATCCTTAGCAGCCGGTTGAACTTGCTTTGCCTCTACATCCTTCTTTGGTTCTTCAGTCTTAGTTTCTTTGGTTTCTGGTTCCTTGGTTTCAGTTGCTTTGGTTTCAGTTGCTTTAGTTTCTGCTGGTTTGGCTGCTGGTTCAGCTTTCCTAGCAACAGTCTCCTTTTTAACTGGAGTGGCAGTAGCTGCTGGTTTGGACTTGTTTTCATCGACACCGGTGTATTTGAAAATAGAACTCAATCTTCTGGAAAATGAAGCTTTCTTTTTATTTTCTGGTGGAGCAGTTACTGGAGTAGTTGTCTTCTTAACAGCAGTCTTTGCGGCAGTGGTAGCAGGTTTGGTTGCGGCAGTGGTAGCAGTGTCAGCGGCAGCAGAAGTACCAGAAGTGGCAGCAGCTCCAGTGGCAGCAGCAGCACCAGCAGCCGCACCGGCAGCTGTGGCGGCAGAAGTATCAACAGCATCAACTAAACTTACAACCTTTTGAGATCCACTTGGTCTCTTGACTTCTTCTTTATCTTCAATACCGGAAACCAAGGAGACCTTTTTGATTTTGTCTTCTTCAGCAGAAAATAAGGAACTAGTATCTCTAATCTTATCTTCATTGACGTCAAACCTTAAGTGTTCTGGTAATTCGGAATTAATCTTGTTTTCGTCTTTGACTTTTTCATCAATGGCAGCTAAAATATCCTTCTTCTTGGCAGCTTTGTCTTCAATATGTTCTTGCTTCTCCTTCTCTAACTGTTCTAATTTAGAATCTAATTCCTCATGTTCATGTTCAGCTTCTGATTTTTCCTTGTCGTGTAATTCTTGTAATTCACTCAATTCTTTATCAGTAGTTTCATGTTTAGTGGTGGCTGTTTCTAAATCAGTAGTGTACTTTTCAATGTCGTTCTTAGTTTCTTGCAACTTGCTTTCCAATTCGGCCAATTTTTCTTCGTATTCTTTATTCAAATCTTCTGAGGCTTTGACTTCGTTGGCTAATTCGTCCTTGGCATTGGTGACTTCTTTCAATTTTGCTGATTCCTCGGCCAATTCATCCAAAGTTGGCTTCAATTCTTCATCCTTGACGGCTTGTAAATCGTCCAATTCCTTCTTTCTTTCGGCAACCTTATCGGCCTCTTCTTTGTCAATTCTTTCTTGGTCTTCTTTCTTTTCTTTTATCAAGGCTTCCTTTTCTTCGGCATGTTTGGCTTCAATATCTTTATATTGTTGATTCTTGGTGTCGATTTCTTCATTTCTGCCAGTTTGATATTCAACATATTTTGTATCTTCTCCTTCTTTACGCTTAACATGTTTGGCTTGTCTATCTAGCTTAGCAATTTCAAGATCTCTTTCTGCTTGAGCTTTAGCTTCCTTTTCTTGTTTTTTGGCGTTTTCGTGCTTTTGCTTCAATTCCAATTGTTGTTGTGCCTTTTCGACATCAACTTGTCTCTTAGCTTCGGCTTTACCTTCAATATCGTTCAAGATTGGTTGAACATAAGAAGAGGCCAAATTATCCAATTCAGCTTGACTGATAGTTAAACCACCACCCAAATTAACCAAACCGGCATTGTGGCTTTGTAATCTTTCGTTGGATCTTTCTTGAGCTAAGGCCAAGGCATTAGCATATAATTGAGCTTGGGCCTTTAAAGCAGCAGGATTACTTGATTTGATGGAATTTAATCTCAAATTGGCCTTTTCATTAGCAGCTTTCAACAAAGAAGCATTGACAACATCAGCAGCAGTAAATGTTTGACTTCTCTTTTGAGCAGAAAATTGATCACTTACACCAGCACCATGTTTCAAAGAAGCAGTAGCACCTGAAGCAGCCAAGCTTTCTTCGGATTGGTCCAAATATTCGGCTGGTGCTTGTTTTTTAAGACCAGATCTGTAGTCCAATTCGGGATTAAAACGGGAACTTAAAGATTTTGTGGAGTTTTTGTTGGCCAATTTATTAATTTTGTCGATATTCAAGGAAGTTGCTTGTTGTTTTGATTGAATACCAGTTCTTCTAATGTCCTTTTCTGGATTGATTCTCGAGGTCATAGTATAAGTGGAATTGGCATTGGCGGCTTTATAAACAGTGGTAGAATTCATGGATGGGATACCGACCTTTACTGGTGGGGAGGTGGTGGAAGTAAAGGTGCTGGATCTTTTGGCATTGGTTGCTGCGGCACTAGCATCCGGATCTTCTTGACCTCTTTCCCATGCTTTAATTTCTTGTTGCTTAGCTGCCAAGGCGGCAGTGTGGGCTTCTGGGGCAACAGATCTAACATAAGAAGGTTGGACGGTCAAATCGGAGGAGGCAGCCAATAAGGCAGCAGTGTCGGAGGCATTTGAGTTGACACCAACTATAGTTCCACTTGGGGATTGGAAAATCCCTTGCTTCATTCTTTGATGGTACAAAGCTTCAGCTGACAAAGGCTTTCCAGACGATTTATAAGCTGAATAGGACATTTCTGTTTCAATTGGATGGGGAGAGGGGGAAATAGAAATAGAAATAGAAATGAATGATAATTTAAATGGGAAAGAAAGACAGAAAAAAGGAGAGGGTGAGAGGGAAAATATTAAATTGAAGATGGAAGAATAGAATAAGGGAACAAGAAAAAAAAAAAAAAAAAAAAAAAAGTTTACCTGAAATTTGAAAATTGCGACTGAGAAGGAAAAAGTGGGTCGTGGTGGAGATGACGGGTCGTGGTGGTTTTTGGTGGTGGACAGTAGTGGAAGATGGGAAACGCAAAGAAATGGTGCAAAACCAAAACAACTATGAAATCCACACAGCAAACAAAGAAGGGAAACAAAATGAACAAAATGAACAAAGAAAAAAGAAATAGAAAAATAGAAGGCGTCGAGAAAGATTACAAAATCTCGTCCACATAAATTGTAATTGTGTGCGGGAAATTAAAAAAGGAAACTACGGAAAATTACAGAATTACTCCTAATACATTTTTTTTTTGGTTTTTTATTAATTTTTATAAATTACTAAAAATTTATTGATAACCAATAAACACCACACACAACACAACACACCACACAACACACTAAAATAAGAAAAAAAATTACACGATGCAATTTGATTGATGTAACGTCTAAGGTGTGGTTTTCACGTGAATAAGGCTGAACAATCACCAAAAACTTACTTCTTGTTATCTCCATTGGAAAAATTGCTTTCACCAAAGGAAAAAAAAAAAAACAATGTTGTTGGAACTCTTGAGCCACATGGATAAGGGCAATGAAACAAGTCACACAGCAATCTTACTTTTTTCTATTGGATTTAAATATAAAATAGGTCAAATGATGTGTCTAATGAAATGAAATGATAACAATCTTGGTACTCGGCATACATATTTCTCACGTGGATCTGTGATCTAATTGGTTGCACAGAACACACTAAATAAGTTATTGTGGTTATGGTAGCCTCATCTTTGTTTTTGTTTGTCTATTGCTCTTTCCTAATTAAGTAACTCGTTGCGGCGTATCTACGTTTACTTAAAATGGACGCACTACGTCATTCCGTGAGTCGGTGCACCATTGAGCATAATTGTTCATAGCTACAGTGGAAGTAGAATATGCTAATTCAATACTCTTGGGAACCTGATTGAGAAAATTGGATCTATATACGTAAAGTACTAAGCGAAGTTTTGTTTCACTAAATCAACAGAATTGATTTGAATATGAAGACGCGTTGTTTCCTTTATGCGGCAGGGTCAGGAAGTTGTCTCTCATCTCTGTTCTTCGATTCACTATACTCGACAACAAAGATGATATATATGAGAGTCATTAATACTATGTAGCACTATATTGATAACGTGTGATCATAATGCGAGGTCTACAATTGATTGCATTACATATATAGGTTTTTTTTTTGTTTTTTTGTTAAAAGATGGCTGGTTATTTCAACAAAAAAAAAATTGAACCAAAAGAGGAAAAAATAAAAAAAAAAAGGGGAAGGAAAAAAAATCGTGAAGTTACAAAGAGTTTGATTCCGATACTCTTCCCATCTCTCTTCCCCCATTACCTATAACAAGCTATTGGATCAAAACGCATTTAGATTAGATTCGATTCTATCAGTTCACATAATAATAATAATAATAATAAGAATATTCTTGGGTGAAAAATGGCAAGACCGTCTGAAGAAGATAAGCCGGCAGGAGGAAGACAAACAGGACAAGGTACTAATGCAGCTGCCATACGACAACAACGTGAAGAGTTAAGAAGACAACGAGAGTTACGACAACAAGCACAACAACAACTACAACGAGAGACATCGCCAATTGCTTCGGCGTCATCATCAGCATCAGCATCAACATCAAGAAATACAAGTAGAATATCACAAGTGGGTATTTTCCGAAATCAGCCTGGGGACGTAGTAGAAACTGTCGAGTCAACATCTGCATCGTCGTCACAACGACAGCAGATGTTACAACCACAAGCACGACAACAACAACAAAGTAGAAGAACAAACTTACCCATTCAAAGCACATCAGTGAGAACCGCACCAAAGGTAAGGAAGAGACACAGACCAGATTCCAAATTCTTAAGGGAAATCAGACAGTACCAAAGATCTACTGATTTGTTGATTAGAAAACTTCCATTTGCCAGATTAGTAAGGGAGATAAGTCTTGAGTTTGTGGGGCCAGACTATGGGTTGAGATGGCAAAGTAATGCGATACTAGCGTTACAGGAAGCACTGGAATCGTTTTTGGTTCATTTATTGGAAGATACTAATTTATGTGCAATCCATGCTAAACGAGTAACGATAATGCAAAAGGATCTTCAGTTGGCAAGAAGAATAAGAGGGCAAACTTGGATTCTATAGATAGATAGATAGATTAAGATAGAGAGAGTGTGAGAGTGAGAGTGTGTGTGTAGTGTAACAATATTAGGAGAGTGCTTAGTAGTGCAAGACGGTCCAAATGGACTTTTATTTAATAGTTTTTGTGTGAAAGATCGACAGACAGTAAAATAGGACCTTAGTCGTTCCTTTTTTTTTTCTTTATCTCTTTTAAATTCCCTATTGTTGGCGGTGATAGGTACAAGTGGTAATGTACAGTCTTTTTTTTTATTATTTAAACTAAAGCGCGAAATTAGATGACACAATTAATTGTACACTTATTCATTTTATTTGTTTGTGACTATGTACAAATATTTGTGTCCATATTAGTTTAAACAATTAGGTCAATTGGTTCATAAAAAGAAAAAAACACTGTATACATTTCAAGGAAAACATACTATAGTTGACAAGGGGAAAGTGTTACCAAGGGGTACAAATCCAACCTAAGAAGAAAAAGGAGTCTTTAATTATTTCTCTTGTAGAATGACAATTGGTTTATCAAAAAAAAAATTGAGCTGAAATTATACTTGCTGCCAATTATAACTACAGTCATCAAAGCAAAACGTAACAATGAAGAATGATGGCGTACGATCAATTTGGTGCCAGCAAAAAAGTAGTTTATTGTTTTTATGGTTATTTTATTTGTAGTCGTGCAACCTTTAAAGTTCAGTCACGTTGATTTGCAATCCAGCACCCAGTTGAAACAGAACAGAATAGTACAGGATAGTACAGATAAATAGTGACCATCTTTTGGAATTCAAAGTGGAATTACTATCGATCAATTCCAGTTTTCCGGATATGCGGTATTAGGGTGAATATTCGTTAGGAGGTATCCTGCACGATTAGTTAAACAAAAGAGAGAGAGAGAGAAACAGAGGCAAGGGTGGACATTTGGTCATTTGAATTGTATCCGGTTAGCATAACATTCAGGGTGGGTAATTGCTATCATGTACAAAATAAATTAAGATAAAGTAAAATAAGGTATTGCATATTGACAGACAATAAATGTTATAATAATAATTTAAACATGGTAACTCTAATCATGTAAATAATAAATGATTACATGAGAACAAGTGGTTATAGTCGTGTATAATGAGAATGATGGGAATAATGGGTCTTGGTTGCGAAGTGTGATTTTTCTTTTTTTTTTTTAATTAACCTTTTTATGGGTAGACTTTACAACCGCGTCTACATTATATACACTCCCTCATTTCCTTCCCATTCTCACATTCTGCTCCTCCTTCTCATTCAATTTTTATGTACCTCGTTGCTGCCCCACTTCCTACCCACTCTCTTTTTTTTTTTTAACTGTTTCTCTCTCGCGCGCGCCATTTTTTTTTTTTCTGTCGTGTTTTTGGTCAGGTTTAGCTTTGTGGTTTTTGTACCATCCAGGTCGATCTTCTCTCTCATGAATTTCTCACCCAGAAATTTATATTTGTGACTTTGTCCCTCCCTCCCTCCCAATTTCTACCCCCCGCCGCCGTATTCCGACTGCGCATTATCTCCTACGCCAATCCTCTCCTCACCTCCCCTTCACCTCACCTTCACCTCCTCTATATTTGTTTCATATCTGGAACCTAAACCTGGGAAATGACACACCTATATTTAAAGTGGGATGGAGGAGGCAAATGATCATGGAACATAGCATTCGATATGTACAAACCAAAAAAAAAAGGAGAGCGTGAGACAGAGGGTTCAGATAAAGAATATTGATGGCTGGTTAAATCAACAAGATCAAACCACTAAAAGAAAAAAAAAAGGTACAATAACTACACAGTGCGGGTTGTTTTGTGTAATTACCACCTATATACCTATACGATGTATATATGACTCTATGTCGCTCTTTGTCTCATTGTTCTTCTTGTGCTTGTGCTTGTGTTATTTCCCCTGTAGGTAGTTAATTCACTGTGATCCAAGAAAATACCACAAACCCACAGCCATCTCTACCTCCTCTATCTCTATCTTGATCAACTAACACAACATTCACTGCCTCTACAACTGCTGATAACCACTGGGTTAGTAGAAGGGTCTTGTCTGGGGATAGAGTTACGGATAAATGTCCGATCGTTTGTAGCAAAGAAAATAATGAAATGACACAAGTGATAACCAGGTACCAACGTTTTTATTGGTTAAAATTCTGTCTGCTTGATACAAAATAAAAAAAAAAATATAATAATATATACCCACAGATGATCGTAGGTCTAATTGTTAATGTGAAATGATAAATGAGAAATAGTGTATTGTACATGTAACATGTATAACTTGTGGAAATAGTAAAAATTATTTTTATGAACTTTTGCTTATGCTAAATTAAATTAAATTAACTCATGAGACGCAAGGGAAACCAATTTTACTTTGGGTATATACCTTTTAACAATTATTCTCTCAATTGGGTATATATACATATATATGCAAAGACAACTAAAAAAAAAAAAAAAAAAAAATTTACTTTCCTGCATAATTCTAATTACTTACCTTTCGTCTACCCTAGATATAAATACACCTGTAAAATTCTTACTTTGTAATCCCACCCACATATTTCCAATTTATATATATATATATATATTGTTACAGGTTTTTCCTTTTTCTTTTTTACTTTCGAATTGGTTCCATTTCTATGCCAACCATGGCCACCACTACCACCAAAACTGCAAAAAAGAAGAAGTTGGTATATCAACAAGATCCTGATGGTGTATTCCGATTGAAAAAGATCAATGATGACACTTCTTCCCTAAAAACAAACGAAATTATCAACAAGAAGGCACAAGTTGACAACTACCTCAACGAATTAATCGACTGTTCCTATTCCATAATAGATGACGATGATGATCAATATACTGGTCATACAGCTCCAGCTACGGCAGAACAAAATTTTAATAAAATCACAACCCCGGCAACTGTTACCACCACCGCCACCGGCAATACCACCACCGCGAGAAGAAAAAAAATTAAGCCAACAACAATAAATACTTCCTCGAAAAATTTAAAGCTTAAAACAACATCCCCCATACCAACCATAACTAATACTACCCCTATCGAACCTCAACGTATAACCATACCAAAAAAATCAGAACCATCACCCCCTCCTCCTCCTCTTCATACAGTAACTACCACTACCACAATTCCATCCCCTTCATCCCCCACACTAATAAATTCATCACCTACTCCAACTGAATTCATAGTAAAAAAAACCTTCAAGGTAGCAGATCCAGAAGAAGAACACCAAGAAGTGGAAGAAGAAGAAGAAGAAGTAGAAAGTGAAATGGAAGAAGAACAAGAAATGATCCAACCTAAAAAACCTACTCTACTCACTAGATTATTACGATTCCATGCCCCAAGTTTTGTTGTTGGTGTGATATCAACTTTTCTAGGATTAAGATATAAGGAAGAACTCATATACGCCGTACTTGGTTTAACTATTATTGGAGTTGCATTAGGTGCAGTGAGTATGCTTGGTATATGCTCATGTTTATACATGGGATTAATCAAAACTGAAGATTTAAAGAAGTATGCAGGCTTTTTCCTGAAACCAAAAATAATCGAAGAGACAGTTAGTATTAAAAAAGTACCTTGTGAACCTCCAATAATAGAGCACAAAACAGAAGTTGGACACGAAGAAGAAGAAATAGAAGAAGAAGTAGCTGATGTTTATCAACCTCAAGATCATTATGAAGAAGAAGAAGTAGAAGACGAAAATGAACTTCATCATCGTCATCAAGTGTACCAACCAGAGGAATTGTACGATGAACCTATTGAAACTCAATATCCTGTCCAACAACATCATAAAATACCACTGCCAGAAGCATACCTGCCTTTGCCCGAACCTAAACCACCAAAACCAAAAAGAACTTCTTCTACAGTCAGAGTCAAGCCTTATAGACATGAACAAAGGGATCATAAAGTGTTTAATGTGGTTCCAGTCAATAATTCTATCCCATTGGCAAATATCGATACACATTATCACGTCAAGACAAAACCAGAATTAACAAGATCAAATACTGAACCTTCGAGACAGAATTCAAGAAGAAGAAAGTCTGAATCTTCTTCGCCAACTTCTGCTAAAAGTGATAACTACTATCCAAACACACATCAGCATCAAAGCAAACATAAACTGCAACAACATGTTGGTGTACCTCCACAACTTTTGAAAATCAAGCAATTGCCAAACTTGCCTCCGCAAGCGGAGGAATTACCTTTTATTAACGAGGTTAGGTTAGTTGATGTATTTCAAGGTGATCACGATGCAGATGACGTGGATATACCTTCTGAAGCTCCTGCTTATCATTACAAGACTGGTTCTTCCCATAACCAAGAGTTTCTCAAAAGAAATCAAAGCACTATGAGTAAACAAAGTGTATTAGGCACAAGGACTAATTACAATAAATTCGTTTCAAATGTTCATGACGATTATGAATACTAAACTTTTTTTTTATCATTATCATTCTTATTATATATTTTTAAGGGAACATTTTTCTTATTGCATTTGTCTTTCCTGGTTTGATATTCAAGGGTTTTTTATAGTATTTTTTTTTATTTTATGTATCTTTTTTTTCTTTATAGGGCGTTTATTATAATGTACAGTTTTCGTGAAGTTAGAAATTAAATGACCAATGAGGACATTTGGACGATAGTATCGTCGACAATAACAATCTCAGGAATAATATATATTTGTCTAGTTATTCTTTAACCATTTTGACAGTCTAGTACGAAATGGAACGAACAATTTTGGCGCGCTAGTAGGACGAAGAAAAAAAAAAGTAAGAAGACTGTACTTTGTTGCGAGGTTCAAATTTAGTTAAAAAAAAAAAAGAGAAGAACAGAAAAAAAAAAGTCAACAAACGCATATAGACACAACCCTACCAACCAACCAACCCAGTAGACCTAACAAGATATGCCATTGTATAAAGAAGATAATTTTTTGATAATATATCCAAGTTCAAAGTTCACAGTGTTCTCATTTGGATTATCTGACTCCTTATCTCCACCACAATTCAAAATCCCTTCTGTTGTTTATCAAGACAATGTTACAAAAGAATATCAATCAATTGCAAGTGAACAAACCACAGAAATTTATCCAATAATTGAAAACAAAATAGTCAATTTAGATGCATTCAATCATTTATTAAAAATAATTTTACAGAGTGTCATTACTAATCACCCAACAATTACAATTAACCAAATCCCAATGTTGTTGATTATACCAAGTTTAACATGGTCAAGAACTTGTCTTGAATATATTACCAAATATGTCATTGAAAACTTGGAAATTACAGCTTTTAATATGGTTGATTTGAGTCTAGCTGCAACTTTTGGTGCTGGACAACAAACAAATTCCACAGTTGTTTATGTTGACGAAGATAATATTCAAGTTGTTCCTGTTGTCGGGTATCAAGCGATTAAATTTGCCGGTAAATTGATTAATAACGAAGGGGGAGTTACAATTAATAGAGAATTGAAAAAAATTTTACCTAATTTAAGTGAATCACAATTGAATGATTTGAAAGATTCTGGAATTTATGAAGTTTTAATTGAACAAAATGAACAAAGTGGTCTTGATGAGATACAAGAATATGATGTTGCCAAAATTGTAGCTGATGAGAATGGTAAACCTGTTACTGCTAATACTGACGGAGAAAATCAAGATGTTGATTCTACAAAATCGAATCGTGAATTGGAACAGAATTTTTTCATCGATTCTCAAACTAAAGAAAAAGTCTGGATAGGTAAAGAAAGATTTTCAGGTACTTCATCATTGGTTACATTGGTTTCTAAAAGTATCTATTCCGCTCTTTTATCAATTCCAGATATAGATAAAAGACAAGAATGTTATGATAATATAATTTTGGTTGGTTCCGTATTCAAAATCCCAGGGTTAAAAGATGCTGTTTTACTTAGATTAACTCAAGATTATTTAGTCACGGAACCAAATTCAAATAATCAAGAAAGTTTAAATCAATCAGGAATAAATGTTGCCATTATGAAATATCAACAAGCAGATGAAGTCAATGATGGTGATAATCAACAAACTAATACATCTCAAGTTCCTAACTCAATCAAATTGGCAAGATTCGCTGAATACTTTCCAGAATGGAAAAAACCAAAAGAATTGGGTGGATCCTGGCATGATGCTTATTTCTTAGGTGGTCAAATCTATAGTAAACAGATTTTCTCCGGTAGTAGTCATCATCACGGTAAGGAATTGTTTGTAGGTAGTGATATGTATGAAGAAAGAGGTCCACAAAGTATATGGGATGCTAGTATTTAGATAAACAAAATAAGCTGTATATTATTAAGAATGTATTTTTATATCAATTGAAAAAGATAAATGAATCTAGACTAAATACAAAACCAAAATGAAAAAGAAAAAAAAAAACAGAAATTATGTGTCTGTGAGAAAAATGAACGTTACGGGAATCGAACCCGTGTCCTCAGCTTGGAAGGCTGATGTTCTACCACTATACCAAACGTCCTGTTCGATGTTTGTGTGAAATTACCCACATGATTATGATCAATAAAAGAAATGTTATTTTCATTTTATATAATTGATATTTCTTAGTACTTATTGCATATATTAGAGATGTAGAAACTATGTTCTTGAAATAGAGAGAAATATAGTGTCATTTTGGAATGTTTTCAGCTAGTATCATGTTGTTTTCTTTTTTTCATTTAAATTTTGAAAGATTTTACTGCAAAAAAAAATTTAGGTAGTTATAAATTAACATCAACAGTACTGGGGATAACACACAGAAGAAACATGACTTAAACATATACATGTCGGTTAATAACACTAATCAGCATGAATATTTCACATGTAAACAAAACAAAAAAGAACTACAACAATCTTAGCAATACTTGTTGGTAAGTCTTTGAATTATTTAGTGCAAACACATTCATGGACCTCCACCATCATTGTGTAAGAACATGTAAACACGTAATGAATAGGAAGTAATTAGTGGCTGTGGACAACGGAACGGAATCTGTGGCTTATATAAATACAAAATCTTCAGTACTTCTAGAAACGTTTACTTGATGAGAGCAAAAAATCATCAACGAATGAGTCAATAGTGAACAAAGTTAACTAAGGAATAATAACTACTACAATAACCATCACTCCAATCATTAAACTCTATTCTCATCGAACACTATATTAGTCATATAATTTACAAACCAATATATTTTAATGTACTTTGTGCTTACGACATTTGAAACAACACAATGATAACAATAGGGTCGTGTGTGGCTTGTTCCACACATACGTTTTTCCAGGATGAACCGAAATGTGGGGAGAGTAAAATAGCTTTATGAAAAATGATACATTTTTTTTTTAGTTCTATTGGTGACTTTTGTGTGGTTTTTTGCCTCCTATTCCATTCCCTCTGTGTTGTATTGTTATCTTATCTTACCTTATCTCTTGTATTTTTGTATCATTTGCATGTGTTTGTTAAAATTCCCCTCCCTTTGGTATGTCGCCTTATCCTTCGCCACCGCCATCCGCTTTTTTTTTTGTCCACTTCCCCCCTTAGGTCTGAATGGAGCGGGGGACGAAAGAATGTGTCGACCAATGCAGTTGTGACAGACAGATCCTTATTTTTTCTTGTCTATAAGAAGGGTTGCAAAGAATTCAAAGATATGCAATTCTTTTTTTTTTTTTTTTTTTGTAAAATTAGATATATATTCATTCTATCATCTATTAATCATGCGTTCTAACTTCTTTACTACTTATTTCAACAATAAAAAACAACAACTGACTTCAATTCCATCACCAGAAACTACCAATGCAACAGCTACCACAGTTTCCAATCCTACTATTTCAAACTTGATACAACAAGAAAGACCAAAGAATTTATATCATAAATCTTCTGATAATTTAGCTATTGGATTGTAAATCATGAAGGAGGAAATTCTTTAAATATTCCTTATCTTCACTATTCAATTTAGTCCAATTGATTTGTTGATATCTATCCAAGTTGGATTTGTTATCAAGTAATAATTGTAATAGGATTTCATGGATTTTTAACTTGTTATAAAATTTACCATCAATTATTCTAATAAATATTTGATATATCTTGGATTTCACATTGATGGTTACATTTTTGTTGCTAGAGACATGATAGAAAATTTTCAAGATTGTTATGGCTTGGGTGATGTTTTTACCTTTTAGGTATAAACTATAGCAGGTGTTAAATAGTTGAGCATAGTTTAATGAAACACAAAATTGAAAATTACTTTGGAACAATTTTAGAAGCATTTGTAACAACATCAATTTCAACTTTTGGTCTCTTGCATTCGTACTCGAAGTTTTCAATAAATCCATCCATATGTCAATGTCGTCACATTTGGGTTCATATATAAGTAACTCAAGGAATGACTGATTAATTACAGTAGGATTTCCTTTGAAACTACCAATAGTAAATGAACAGCCTTTCCAAAATTCAACTCTTTCATGTCGGTCAGTTAGAGTCTTATAAAACTCAAATAGGTCTTTCCAATACCTCTTCTCGTTAATAACAGGTTTGCCAGAAACCAACTCAAACGCAAGAAATCGAATTCTATCAATCAATTCACCAGATAATCGGATTAATTTGCATCTGATTTCTTCATCCATTAAATTGTGATCACGAACTAACTCAAGAATTGAAATACGTAACTTGCTTCCAACATCTCCTTGCACAGTTGTTGTGTAATCATCAAACAATGGGTAGATTTTTTCTATTATGGGATGATATTGGTAATACTCATTCAAGTTATCAAGTAAATTCTTCCTTATTTCAATATCAACACTTGGGCTCTTCATTATGGATACAATTGTTGACAAATTGCTATTATTCCAATACGAATAATTGAATAGTGCTCTTGACAAAACAACATTATTCCTCACAATATCGAGAAGTTCATAACCAGGACCTGGTTCACTCACAGTTCCTAAAACCAGTCTGATTTCTTTAAGAAGAGCCATATCGTTAAGCTTGATTATTCTAATAATATTGTCCCAATCATTCTCACTCAACATGGGCAAATAACGAATATAAGTTAAATACCCCTTGAGTAACTCAACATCATGACGATACTTAAAATTCGTGAACAATTTTGACAACTCTTTATGTGGAATCACGGGTAACGAGTATAAATAGACCCAACGGTTGCTGGCAATTAATGTTTTAGTTATTTCCAGTATATCAATATCACGTGCAATCCCTATAGTAGGAAGGTTATTTGGTTGAATTAACAATTTTTTCAAGTATATACGACTTGTAGGCTCAGTTGAAATCTCATCACAAATTTCATTTATCAAATCAGGTATTAAAAATCTCAAGTCAATCTTGTCAAATAATAAATCAACAACTTCAAAACTTATACTCTTCAGTTTCAACTTAACTTCATCAAATACTGCCAAAAAATCAACTGTAAACTTCCCCAATTCTTCGTTATTATACATATCGTTCTGGAAAATAGTTGTTCCATATCTTCCTATCAATTCCTGAAGTATTGCAATACTGCATTTTTTCAAGATCAAGTCTTTGTCAAACACAAGAACTCTTATCATATCTTGGAATATGACCAATAATTGATCTGTGGCTAGTTTCTTGTTATTTTTAACAAGAGACCAAATTATAAAACATGATGCATCTCTAATACAATTTCCTAGATCCACCCTTTGGTTCTTGATCTTAAGAAATACCGATTTGTGAACGATCGACACCAACTGCAGAGTGTACTCATCCAGTATAATCTTGTTCAATGATAGATAGCCCAAAGTTAACAAAACCGTATGATTCTTCCCGATATTCATTTCTTGATCAATGTCTTCCAAATTAGAAAGTACAAAGTCAGTCAATTGTTGTTTGTAGTTTATGGCACGTTCAGACAAAGATCCAATTATTCTACTCAACGATTTAGCCATACAATAACGTAAGTTGTAGTCTAGGCTGCCAGCTTCTAGTAGAATATCATTAATTAAATTGTTGATTATCAATTCAACTTTGTCAAATTCGCCCAACAGAACGTAATTGATTGACAATTTACTGAGGATTTTGATCAGATACAAGATGTTCAAATTTGAAGGGCTTGATTTTTGCAAGATATCACTGGTAATGCATTCATATATGTTTGATAGCAGAACCTTATTGAACTTGATCTTCAGTTTTAGTATCTTGTTGATTGTCAAGTAGTAGCTCAACTTTTGTTTATCATCTAATTGCACCCAACTCAGTAATTTGAAGTTGTCTAAAAATGAATCAAGCAACTCCTTACAATCATTTCTAACCAATAGTTTTGACAATAGAATCAGCGAGATAACTTGGTTCTTACTTCCATTGGAATACTTTAACAAATTCTCTAACCCAAGGTCATAGATCACCATGGGTAAGGATTTATCTATGGAAATCAAAGGGAATGGTAAAAGACTCAAATTACACAACCAGCACAACCCCATAAATTTGGAAAATTCGTTACTGGATTCTTTAGTTATCGCAATTAATTCATTAATTGAATACAAATCACTAGGAAAATAATTGACGATTATCTTGAAATTTCGAATCTTACCAAAGTTGTATACAATATCACCAATGTAATTTCGGAGTGATTCATAAGCTAGGTACAATTTTGCCAAATAGTGAATGTAACTTTCTAAATGAAGGTCAAGAAGTTTTGGATTTATTTCGAATTCATTGATTAGGCTGTTGGTTTTGTTAGTTGTCGATTGTACAAGTATCTGCCGATCATGTTCCGTGAGTTTAGAATCAAGATGGCTTAACTTGTCTAATTCTTCAATCAGTTGTTGAATTTGATTATGAAGGTCTGAACTCTTCTTAATGATTGTATGTTCACCATCAAATTCGTCCATTATTTCAATAAGTTCAAACGAAGGCAATTCTATTACAACTAGTTTCGTTTAACAACCAACTACAAAGATATTTATTTCGTGTCTAGATGCACAATTTTGATTTTTTCACAACAAAATTTTTTTTTTCAAGTAATTTTTTTTTATTTGGCTTTCTTCATTAACTTAGCGTTGAATCAAATCAAACCAAAGCAAACCAAACTATATCTACTATGTCAGCGGCAGCTCCAAAACAGTTATTCTATCGAATAAAACAAATAAGATCAACTATAGGTTTACCACCAAAGTATAAATCAGTGTTAACGTCGTTGGGATTGACCAGAAGAAATCAAGTTACTTATGTTAAAGTTGCTCCAACTACTGCTAATCAATTATCCCTTGTTAAAGAATTGGTAACAGTTGAATTAAGTGATCATAGCAAAACCAGGCAAGAGATTAATCAAGAAAGAAAATTCAAACCTGGTTTTGAATTGGAAAAAGATGGAATGAAGAAGAATTACGTGTGAATAAAGCTGATAGAAAGTGATATCTTGTATATACATATAAATGGGATGATAATGTAAGTTAATTTATTTTTTAACCTAGGAGTAACTCCATTAGTGGAACTTCAGATGTGGATAACATCGTTTTCTCGTAGAAGGTTTTCTCACATATGTGATGTTCTCGAATTATAATAATGGAGAACGTTATTTTCTTGTAATTCACGTAGGATGGTAGGTTCAGTATTTGTCTAAATACAACCGTAAATTGTAAACATATTGCAGATATATCACAGAAGGGGATCAGATTTAGAATAATTAGAATTCTACAATAAATTCCAATAGTTCATCTCCACGCTGGTGCAATTATCGCAGAAGCAGCTATTTGCACCATCGTTTTAGCACAATTTTGTATTATTATATCAACCCACCGATAATAATTACTCACAGAAACTCTCATTTACGAAAGGATTTTTTTTGGATTTATATGTAGTCATTTGTTGAGGAACTAATGACGTACAGGGTTCAAGAGAGAAAGTAGTCCACCAATATCAATACACAGAGTAAAGGGTTTACTCGGAACAGACAAAACAAATCACTCACATCTGATTCATGATCAAGGTTAGAATTAGAGTTTATCCAAGCACTTTCATTGGATCATCCAGACCGAAGGCGGATACACTTGATGCACACTTCAATAGCAAATAACTATCATCCTTTTTTTTTCTTTTTCTCTTCTTCTCTGTTTTGTATTTTTGCAACGCGATAGATTTGATTGGTTCATCCATCGCAAAATGGTCTGCACCCACAGAGCTCCCTTCTATTTCATCAGGGTTGAAAAAAAAAATCAAAAAAGACGGACTTTGATATTGCTATAAGTTTTCTTGTGTTTCCCCTAAATACTACTACACCCTACCATTTTTCAGGCATCTAGTCAACTAAGACATTCAGTCAGTCTACATACCTTGCATCACCAGAACACACCTCAATTCATACCTACTTAACTATTCATAATAAATTGTATATTTAATTCATTGCAGCCTTTAGCTTTTAAAAATAAAAAACAACCCATACAAACACCTCACAACATGTTTCAATATATAAAAGCAAGCCAAAGAAACAGATTAACCAACTCATTGTTCACTTCAACATTCGCTATATGTGTCTTGTTGGTTGGTGCAAATTCAATAATTCCATGTCCTGTAGATAGCAATTACAGTAATGATCCAAATGAAAAATTACAACAACAACAAAGACAGTTCATACAGAATCAGAAACAGTTAGATAGCAAAGAAGATAAAAAAATATAATAATGATTGATGATAGCAGGCTAATTTTCAACTGAAAGCTTTTCTGGAAGCACACAAATGGGAAAGAGGGTATTAATATTGGAAACTATAATTGACAAAAACAAAAAACAAACAACAACATTTCTTGCATGTATTACATATTCAAAACAAATAATATATAATTACTTTAATTTAACGAAGGTATATTAAACTTAACCAGCGTTTCCTAATGATTATTAAGTAGATGAAAACGAGATGAGAATCGATACCAAGTTATCAAATCAATCACGCCAAATGCATGTGACACAATATCACGTGATAAGATTTGGTTATTTGAGAAATATGCATAATTGTTCTAGATAAATGGAAAAAAACCAAATCGAGCCTAAAGGTAAACAATTCCAATTTATATTAAAGGATGCAAATTTTCCATCTCCCCCCTGTCTTCAATTACAAGTGTTGTTCTTTTTTTTTTTTATCTTCTTTTCCAATCAAGTTTCTAAACCACAACTATCATGAGTTACCAATATCCTACTAAATTTGCCCCAGTTTCAACTAATTTGAACCTATTTATGGACAACCTCGAACAACAACGGGAACAGAGACACGTTACACATGTAAATTTACCCATCTATAAACAGTACAACTCCATAGAATATTGCAGTGATCCCTTACTGGACTTATTAAATGAGCTGAGACAAAGAATTGAAAATTACTCCTTGAAATACCCAGAAGAACCAAGTGAAGAGAACGAACCAGTCGAGGATGATAAAGAGAATACCCATACAATGATACCCAAACTTACACAATCGACACCTGTCAAGAAACAACAGCCTCAACAAATAAAATTCATGAAATCAGAATCATCCCGCAAACCAGATAACTTGGCATGTCATGCTGACAACATCTTACGTATGGCTATTGACTCAACAATAATAAGTTCAAACTCATTTACTATAAATTCATTTGATGAAGATGATGACGAAGATGAACACCTTGATATTCACGAACATTCTTTAATTGAGTTATTGAAGTCCAAAAGTTCTTTCAGAGATTTGAGAAGAAAGCGCTCAACTCTTAGATTCGACATTAATGCCGATGATATTAGTTCTGTATTATAGACAAGGTATAGGAATTAATATTTACATAATATATACACTATTTTGAAAATATCTTTTGCAATCTCTCTAAATCTATCAGATCATAAAGCTCTAAATATCTTCGTTCGATTACTGGGCCACGTTCAGCAATGACTGGTATAATTTCTTCTGAATTATTTATCAATTTTGCAATCTTCATTCTAAGGGCGACATCATTTCCACTTATAAAATCTAAAATACGTTGCGTTTCCCGATTCAATTCCCCATGATCTTTCACGCATTCATGAGCGTAAAACACAACGTCTCCAAGATAATTTTTGCCATTGAACGAGGCTTTTATTAAATAATAATAAAACTCTGGTGTAATTTCTATGCCATGGCTCTTCATATAATCAAAGTAAAACCGAGCACATTTCCTAGATGTTGAACTTGATACTGATCCAAGGATCAATTTCCAAGATGTATCATCTAAATAATCAACAAACTTGTTTCCATTTATGTAATGAAAGTTCTGCAAAACTGATACCAACCCCGTATGGTTTAAGAAAGCAACCATATGATGCAAGAGACAATTTATGAATATTGTTTGTGTTTTTATATCAAACTTGTTTTCATTAAGATAGTTCACATGGATATTAATGAACTCGTTTTGGTTTGATAAGTCAGCCAAGACCACTCCCTGTTTTGAATTGTTGGCGTTGGTATTTCCATGATACAAAGTAATTGTATCTTCATCTTCCTCCCCATGTATGAATGTTTTATTCGAATCTATAGCCTTAGCTTCAACTTTCCAGTTCTTGAATTTATAATTCATGCACTCAAATAAATCAACACTAGTTATATTTGCCTGATTGACAAAGGTATTAATCAAATCCAAGATTTTCTTTACACTGTCGTCCTCATGAGTGCTAATCCAAGCGTCGTCTTTTTCAACATTATAACAATAACTTTCAATTAAACTGATGCACAAATCTTTATTCAATGCTTTATTTTCAGTAGACAATGATTTATAAATATAATGCCCTTTTATTAAATCTTCGGCACCTTCAGTATCTCCATTCCTGGATATCGTGTGAAGAATTTGAGATATTAAAGTATCAGTGAACGTCAGAAATACCGAGTTATCGTGAACTGTTTTCTGATTGAGCACTGCATCTTCAATTGTAAAACGTCCACTTGAAAAATCCTTCATAATATAATTCTTATAAACCTGACTAACAATTTCGTAGTTATTATGCTGTAACCCTTTCTGTAGAACCGAGATCCATAAATGATTCTCCATGGGAACACCATTACTAATGAATCGGGATATTACAAAATGCAATCTTGCAAAATCTCGAGTTTCTAGCATGTACAAAATGAATTCCCTTGGCAAATCTTTCAAAAAAACCTTACTATCCGTGCCCTCGACTCGTAAGTATTCAACCAACTGATTGATAGTTTTTTCTTTTTGATCAGAATTGAATAGGTTCAACAAGTATGTCAATACATACGTGTCATGTAATTTCAGATTTCCATATTTTGACCATATTAGATTCAAATAGATAATATTCAATGGCAGTCGATTAATCTGAAAGATATAAAGATACAACTTCATTGATTTCTCAAAATATAACTGATTGAAATCATGATTCCCATGAAATGAATCTTCAAAAATCAGATTCAATAATTCATAGTTGGCCGAACCATTCAAATTACCCGATTTCCATCTTGAAAGTAACACTAAGCATGAATTTGGAAACAGTGAAATGTCGTGCTTAATTTGGTCTAAAAATTCATCCAATTGCGAATAATTTGAAAACTTTTTGATTTGCTGAATAACATGACTGAAAAGTTGGGATTCGTATTTGAATTTGACAGCCTTCGATCTCGAAGGAAGGGGTAACGGTTTTTTTGGTTCAAGTTCGCCAGATTCCAATTTCTTTGCATACAATTTCCGTAGTTTTCTTGTAAAGTCGTTATTTGGTAATGAAGAAGGAGGTGGAAGAACCTCTAGATATTGACTTTTAGTGTTGTTGAATAGACATCTATATGAACCTCTAAATGAACCAATATTCAGTGGCCTCGACTTGAATCTACAAGATCGTAGCATAAGATGTTGTTGATTTGAAAATATGAGATACGAACCGAATTAATTCAGGATAAAAAAAAAAGGCTTTAGTCGGAGAAGGTTGTCCTCACATTCAATTCGTAGGGCGTGTTCTGGGGCGAGAAGAGGATTGTCTTTGTGATGATGTATGTCAATACTGCGACACGATCGTCATAAATTTTTTCACTACTTTATTCATTCATTGATAATAATAGTAAAGATCAATACTTACTACCTTGAAAGCAATGCATTTGTTAGTGGTATTTTGGTTGTTTTCAATATGTCTAGCTAATACAGAAACATATTTATTCAAGATTCCCCAATACTATGATATAGTACCGCACTCATCACCAATCACAGTCCAGGATAAGTTCACACGTCATTTCCAACAGTTAAATGATACACATAGACTATTATTAGACTACCCCATACAAACAATTGACAAGACAGACATTTCCAACTTAATCAAGCTTCAATATAACACGGTTGATCAACCAATCCAGACGTTGTTGATCAGAGTAAACAACTACAACAACTCCATGTTTCAAAATGAAGATTTATTGAATATTAAATTATGTTGGCCAGCAACATCACCTTATGATTTCGATATAAGTCATGGGTATTTACATTCTAACGAATTGAGTGAGGATTTGGAAGATAATTTTGAAATGTATGTGGTTATAAATTACCAATTCCATGGACATACATATGATAAAACGAGATATTTACATAAAGAAGGCGAGGAAGTGGAGTTCCAATTGTACATCAATAAATTACCTAATAAATATCTCCCTATCCCATTGGAATTATATGATGTGATAATGTATTTGGTGGATATTACGATCTTTATAAGTTGGAATGTATTGCCATGGATTGTGAATAAATATTTTCCATAGGTTGATAGACAGGTCGTGTATAAATGTACAGAGTGGCATAGTCATACAAAAAAAAAATGCAAAAATCGCTCATTCTCCCTTTGCGCCCAAACAGAGAGAGAGAAAGAGAGAAAGATAAAGGAGGGGGGCGGACGCATGGTACCACACTCTCATACTTTAGTTCAGTTGGACAAAGACAAAGAAATTGAGCAATGTTCTGAATTTTTATTTAAATTCCCATTTTCCATTTTCCAAATATTTCAACCCGTAATATCTGCAACCACATACTTGTACTACTTTTACATATTATTTATAACTACCAATTACTAATGTCATCATACAGTGAAGAGGACCCATTGAGTGAACCAAAAAATGCTCAACATTTGGACTTGTCCAAATTATCCCCTCAAGAATTACGAATCTACAGAATGTATGGTAAATTGCCCACCACCCAACAGATATTGTCTTCCAAATTTCAGGACAAGAAATACTTTGATAGTGGTGATTATGCCATGCAAAAGCAAACTGGATTTAAAAGTGGTGTACCAGGAGCTATGTCAATGAAACATCCTAATGCTGAACGAATGAAGGAAATGTCGGTAAGAAATTCAATAAGTGCCACCAATGCCCAAGTGCTTTTAAATGGTAAATCTGGATTATTAAATGAAAGTACTCCATCCAATGAAGATGATCAATCTAAAGAGAAACACTAGCAAATAATAGTAACAAGGATTGATTGATGGATTGATTAACCAATCGATTTTGTGATATATTCAAAAGTGAAAGAAAGTTATGATTACTGGAGGAGGCAACCAAAGAATTAGTTATTTATTTTTTATGGGGAAAGAAAGAAAGAAAGGAAAGGAAAGGATTGCTGTTCATACTTTGCCAATCAGCTTGTTTTGTGGAAGAAGTAATGGAGGAAATATACTGTTCCTTTATTATTATTTGTTTCTTCCATGGTTTTTTATTTTGCTAGTCGAATCAGGAATAACTATCAATGGTATGGTACGATCAGTCTATTAACCAAGGATATTTTCTTGACTGATTGATTGATTGTATGTATGTATTTTCTTCTTTCTTTCTAAGTTTTTATGTTTTCTGTGTTTTTTTTTGGAGTTTTGTTTTAAATAGTTTGCTTTTATTGAATGATAAGTACCATTCCAGCCTACTCCCAGTTAACAGTTAACAGTTGACAATTGGCTATATAGTCTGTGACTAGGTCTATTAATGTTATTGTTACTGCGAAGTTAGAATGTATCTGATAAGAACATCAACATATATAGCTGAAATATATATTATCAGTTTAACCATCTCTATCACCAGTCTTAATTCAGGAAAAAAAATATAATAAACAAGTCATACGTTAGCCCAACAGTGAGGGATTATCTTTAGTCAATGATTACTAACCAGGAGTTCAATAAGAACTTGGAGGCGTTCGTTGAATTAATTCTAGAGAATTTACAATTGACTGAATCTACAACAGCACAACTTTCAGTAATGACCCACTACATCAAATACCTACCGTTTGAAAAATGTTATTCGTTTATTAGCATTACTGTGAGTAGTGCCATCCGCTTAGATTTCACCATTTCATATCATGACTATTATCAAGTTCCTGTTTTAAATTGCAGAATCTACGAAAATGAGAGATTCATTACCATACCTCAATCTCAATCGACACTCACGATACCCAACGGTACTCCTGTGGAATTGCAAAGTCATCATTTATTACAACAACCTTGGTTGCAAACACATCCTTGTGAAACTCTACAAACTATCGATGAACATCTAGAAAATGCTCCAGATACTTCCAAGTACAACCGCGTGATTCAATACTTGTGTTGTTGGTTTGGATTATATGGATTACCATCGATATTTCCTCAATTTAGTTTTCGACCAAATGTATATTAGTTTCATTTTTTAAATTTTTTTTTGTAAGTTCTATAGAAAAAAATAACTATTATTCTTATTCTTATCCTGATTGTTGTTTAACCTTCTTATCTGTGAAAACACGACATGGGTAATCAGAAGTGTACATACCCAGGACCGGTTCTGACAAGATTTCCCATTTGAATTTATTCAAAGAAGGAGCCACAATAGGTTCACCCGATTTACCCAAAATTTCTCCCTTTACTATGTTAGCTGGAACAGATTTTAATGTAGTTGATAAACTCACTTCATTACCATTAGTGAAAACTTCCAATTCTTTATTGCCTTTATTACCAATAGAAATTCTTGGACTGGCGGCGGATCCTAAATTCAACAATCCGGAAATTTTCGTTTGGTTAAATGTATGAACTTGTGGGTAATTTCTTCTATAATCTCTTTTGAAATATGGATTTCCCTTAATATCACCAGCAGGTATGGTTACAGGATCTTTGTATTCGTTGGCCTCTTTGATTCTGGAACCTGGTGGTGTCTGTCTAAACAATGAAACCAATGGGTTACCCGAGGATCTATTTGGAACCAAGACCAACAATTGTCTTATTTTTTCCCAAATACCTTGAGGTCTAGTTGTATATTTTTTCCAAACTGGGACAGGTCCTCCAGACATTTTTGAAGTAATAATAAATGAATATATATGAATTGGATGAGTAGATTAATTCAATACCTGTAACTGTAACCGTAACTGTAATTGGCTGTAAGTTTTTTTTTTCTCCTTCTTCTTGTTGTCTCGTTCTCTATTCGCTCTGGCCAATCAATTTTTCTTCAAAAATGTCTTACCAATAAATGTCGTAAATGACGACATTGTATTATTGTCTCTTTGTGTTACGTCACTATCGACTAATGCATAACATCACCGTATTTTGATTGGAATATAAAGTTGGTATAGACTTTGTATAGACAAATGGATATAATTGCAATTTGGTCATGCTTTAAGTTCTCTATTGCCACAAGGTGTTACACATTTAATCACGCGATGTGAAGATAGCTTAAGGAGTAAAGTAGAATGTTCTTAACAACTTAGGACAAATATCAATTGCAGTAATTGCGCTTCAATAGGGGTAGATTATAATTTTGATAGTGGCTGTGTTAATGAGAAAAAATACCGGAAAGGAGTATGGATAGAATATCCGTACAGGTGTTTACTAAATGATTGGGTAGCTGTTGGTATAAATTTTTTTTACTTGTATTATAATTCAAATTTTATGGTAAGATATATTTACCGGAAACATCCGACCATTTGAAGTCACTATGACTTAACACAACATACCTTGATACATAAAAACCCATAAAGAAAGGCTCTTTTACTCCAATTGGATAACGTTGATGGTGAGAATAACATAAGAAGAGAGTTCGGAAATTAGCGGGTGGGGGAAATAGGGCATGAGGTCGAAGTTACAGCCGTACGCGGTGTTTCGTTTGTTTGTATGGTAAAACCCGTACTAACAATACTGCACTGTTATTCGTATAATTATAATAATTATGCGGAGTTAACTTTCGAGACAATTGCCTTAATATTTCCACTTCCAATGCATAATATATAATATTATATATCACCATTCAAGAAATGAAATAACTTTCCTTTTTTTACTTTTACTTTCTACATAAATACAATCAATGATCTCATCTTTTCTACTTTTTATTTCCACATTTTCCCACCATTGATTTCTACACTATAGCTACTCTTATATATACGCTTCACCTTACCCATGGCAGACAAAACTGCTTCTTCATCCTCACATCTGTCCAACAAAGACTACCACGGTTGTGACACAGATGAAATAAAAAACCTTGCACGAACCATAACTACTGACAACTCAAGTCAGGGATTGGTTCGCTACTTATCACAAATGAGTCAAGTACCAGGAATAAATCCTTGTGACATTGAACATTTACCTCCTGAATTGAACCCCGATTCAGACAATTTCGATTCCAAACTTTGGATTAAAAATTTAAGGAAATTATATGATTCAGACCCAGATTATTGGAAACATTCAAAATTAGGAGTGGCATATCGCGATTTGCGTGTTTATGGCGTTGCCAATGATGTTGATTACCAACCTACTGTCACCAATGCCCTCTGGAAATTGGCAGGTAAAGGATTACGGCGCCTTTGGTGGAAAGAAGACAAATCGAGATATTTTGATATCTTGAAAACAATGGATGGGTTAATCAAACCAGGACAAGTCACTGTCGTTTTAGGTAGACCTGGTGCTGGGTGTTCCACATTATTGAAAACAATTGCTGCTCAAACTTATGGGTTTCATGTTGCCAAAGAAGCAACAATTACTTATGATGGTATGACTCAATCAGATATAAAACATCACTATCGTGGTGATGTTATTTATTCTGCCGAAACTGAAGTCCACATCCCCCACATGACAGTGGGTCACACTTTAGAATTTGCAGCAAGATTAAGAACACCACAGAATCGGGGCATTGGAATCGATAGAGAAGCGTATGCTAAACACATGGCAGATGAATATATGGCTACCTATGGTATATCACATACAAGAAATACCAAAGTTGGAAATGACATTGTTCACGGGGTTTCCGGTGGTGAAAGGAAAAGAGTGTCCATTGCCGAAGTCTCATTGAGTGGTGCCAAAATTCAATGCTGGGATAACTCAACCAGAGGATTGGATTCAGCAACGGCATTGGAATTTGTTAAAGCTTTGAAAACTTCTGCTACTGTTTTAGAATGCACCCCAATTATTGCCATCTACCAATGTTCTCAAGATGCTTATGATTTGTTTGACAATGTTGTTGTGTTATACGAAGGGTATCAGATATTCTTTGGTAAAGCCAATAAAGCCAAAGACTTTTTCCTCAGAATGGGGTATGAATGTCCTCAAAGACAAACTACTGCCGATTATTTGACTTCTTTGACCAACCCTGCAGAAAGACAACCATTGCCTGGTTATGAGAACAAAGTTCCAAGAATACCACAAGAGTTTGAAGCTTATTGGAAGAATTCCCCAGAGTACGCGGCATTGGTCAAAGATATTGATAATTACTTTGTTGAATGTGATAAATTAAATACAAAGCAAATCTTCCTTGACTCCCACGTCGCAAGACAATCCAATTATGTTCGAGCAAGTTCCCCCTACACAGTTTCGTTCTTCATGCAAGTTAAATACCTCGTGGCAAGAAATTTTGTGCGTATGAAAGGGGACCCCTCAATAGCTATCATAACTGCCCTGGGTCAACTAATCATGGGTTTGATTTTGTCTTCGGTTTTTTACAATCTTCCTTCAACAACCGCCTCATTTTACTATCGTGGAGTTGCCCTCTTTTATGCTGTGCTTTTTAATGCCTTTTCGTCAATGTTGGAAGTCATGACACTATATGAGGCAAGACCCGTTGTTGAAAAACATAGAAAGTTTGCGCTTTATAGACCTTCCGCTGATGCTTTGGCTAGTATAATAAGTGAACTCCCCGTGAAATTAATATCTTCAATGTCTTTCAATTTTGTCTTTTATTTTATGGTTAATTTAAGAAGAGAGCCAGGACGATTCTTCTTTTATTGGTTGATGAATATATTTGCTACATTAGTGATGTCACATTTCTTCAGATCTGTGGGAGCAGTTACCACTTCGTTGGAAGGGGCAATGACTCCATCAACTATCTTGTTATTAGCAATGGTTATTTACACCGGGTTTGTCGTTCCTAAACCGGACATGTTGGGATGGTCAAAATGGATAAGCTACATAAATCCTGTTGCATATGTATTTGAGTCGATTATGGTCAATGAATTTCACGATCGTCAATTTCTTTGTTCAAGTTATGTGCCATCTGGACCAGGTTATGAAGGGGTAAATCTGGAAAATCAAGTATGTACCGCGGTAGGATCAGTTCCTGGAGATCCATTTGTTAACGGTACTAATTTCTTACGATATGCTTATCAGTATTATAATTCACATAAATGGAGGAATTTTGGTATTGTAATTGGATTTACCATTTTCTTTTTGGCAATTTATATCGGCTTAACTGAGATTAATAGAGGGGCAATGCAAAAGGGTGAGATAGTTTTGTTTCTTAAGGGCACCATGAAGAAGGCTAAGAAAATGAGACACCACCAAGATATTGAAGAAGGTACAGTAATGGAAAAAATCGCCCCCGATGCCCTTATTGAAGAAAATATACCGGAAGATAAGGAAATTTATCTTTCTAAAGAACGTGAAATCTTTTTCTGGAATGATTTGACATATAAAATTAAGATCAAAAAGGAGAATAGAATTATTTTAGACCGTGTCGATGGTTGGGTTAAACCAGGTCAGATCACTGCGTTGATGGGAGCTACTGGTGCTGGAAAGACAACATTATTGAATTGTTTATCAGGGAGACTTTCCGTTGGGGTTGTTACTGATGGTGAACGTTTTGTTAATGGACACACGTTAGATTCCTCGTTTCCTCGATCGATAGGGTATGTGCAACAACAAGATATCCATTTGCAAACATCCACAGTTAGAGAAGCCTTGCGGTTTTCTGCTTACTTGAGACAATCAAGAAACATTGCAAAGAAAGAAAAAGATGAATATGTCGAATACATTCTTAATTTGTTAGATATGACCTCGTATGCGGATGCATTAGTTGGTGTTACTGGTGAAGGTTTGAATGTGGAACAAAGAAAGAGATTAACCATTGGTGTTGAATTAGTTGCCAAACCTAAATTGTTATTATTCTTGGATGAACCAACTTCTGGTTTAGATTCCCAAACTGCATGGTCTATTTGTAAATTGATGAGAAAGTTGGCTGATCATGGACAAGCCATTTTATGTACCATCCATCAACCTTCTGCACTTATCATGACTGAATTTGATAGATTGTTGTTTTTACAAAAGGGAGGTGAAACTGTTTATTTTGGCGATTTGGGTGAGAATTGTCAAACCATGATTGAATATTTCGAGAAGAACGGAGCTGATCCATGTCCGAAAGAAGCTAACCCTGCCGAATGGATGTTGGAAGTAGTTGGTGCTGCTCCTGGTTCGCATGCTAAGCAAGACTATTTCGAAGTGTGGAGAAACTCTCCTGAATATCAAAAGGTTAAAAATGAAATCAGCAATATGGAAACCGAATTGGTGAAATTGCCAAAAGACGGAGACCCAGAATCCAGATTAACTTATGCGGCACCAATATGGAAGCAGTACTTGTTGGTAACATGGAGAACCTTGGTTCATGATTGGAGAACTCCTGGGTACATTTATTCAAAATTGTTTCTTGTTATTTCTTCGTCATTGTTTAATGGATTCTCCTTTTTCAATACTGGGAACTCTATACAAACTTTGAGTAATCAGATGTTTTCCATATTTTTGTCATTTGTTGTACTTAATTCATTGTTGGAACAAATGTTACCTGCATTTGTTAAAAATAGAGACTTGTTTGAGGTAAGAGAATCTCCATCACGTACTTTTAGCTGGTTCACTTTCATTTCCAGTCAGATTACTTCAGAAATTCCTTTCCAAATAGCTCTCGGGACAATTGCTTATTTCTGTTGGTATTATCCTGTTGGATTGTATCGAAATGCAGAACCCACAAATGCAGTCCATTCTCGTGGTGCCATGGTGTGGTTACTACTAGTATCATTTTATGTTTATGTCAGTACTTTGGGACATTTTGTAAATTCGTTTTATGAAATGGCTGATGCAGCTGCAAATTTGGCTAACTTGTTATTTTCATTATGTTTGATATTTTGTGGTGTGTTAGCGGGACCGGATCAATTGCCGAGGTTCTGGATTTTCATGTACAGGTGCAATCCATTCACGTATTTGATACAAGCGATATTATCCACTTCATTGGCAAATGCAACTGTAACATGTTCTACACATGAATATGTACAAATTGATCCTCCAGCAGGAGAAAGTTGTGAACAATTTATGAGCCCATTTGCAGCTATGGTTGGAGGATATGTTACAACTACCGAAGACGGAATATGTTTATATTGTTCCATGAATGAAACCAATACATTCTTGAAATCAGTAAATGCTATCTTTAGTGAGAGATGGAGAAATTACGGGATCTTTGTTGCGTTCATTTTGGTTAATATCATATTGGCGATATTCCTTTACTGGTTAGCTAGAGTACCAAAACATGATCGTGAAACGAAACAAGTCAAAGAGAAAAAGAAAAAGAAAAAGAAATTGCATAACTAGATCAAAATATTGTTAGATTTATCAATAAAAGAAAAGTATATGTGTTTGTGTATGTGTATGTGTGTATTTTTATGTTTTGTAAAACCCATATATCAAATAGGTGGAGAAAAATTTATACACTTCTTACAACACATATTTTTTTTTTTACATTCTTCTACCAATTAAGATATTATTATCTTCTCAGAGCAGGCTATACGTATCTTCATGTACCAGGATTAGAGAACATCCACCTGAAAATGAAAAACATTCCTAATGTAAAATTTTAATTGCTTATATAATAAACTATTGCTAGTATACAACTATCAGTTGCAACGCACGTGATAACGCAACCCCTTAAATTTTTAGACCCTGCGTCTGCGTTGAAGAGAGAGAGATAGAGGAGGACAGTTACAAAAATATGCTGGCAAGTATTTTACTTGCCAACAAATTGTCTTACCTCTTGTTTTACTCGTCTCAGCACGCACTATATAAGATCGGATGGATCCTCTCTGGTTTTATAGTGACATATCAAATCAACATGCTTTTGATATAATAACATATATATTACTTTTATTTTTTCTAGAATGAATATATTTTTAAATAATAAGTCAAATGCAATAACTCCAATAGCTTGAATACTTCTTTTTTATTTTTAATTATAGCCAGTCTTTAATTTTTTTTTTTTTTTGAGTTTTATTTTGTTTAAATATGTACGACTTGTTTAATCAAATCAAACAAGACTTCATTTCCTTGAAGGAAATCATTATTGACCAAATTACACAACACAAATTCCGATCTAATATATTGCATTAATTTGGTAAATTCTTGGATTTTATCCTTATCAGCATCAAACATACCAGCAATTTTCAGCCATTCAGAGAACAATGTATAAACTTCGTCTTTCCAAGCTAAGAATGAAGTTTTTTCAACAATAGTAGGTTGTAAAATTTCTTCACCTGGGAAAACACCCCAAGTTACAGCATTAATATCGTCATCTTCACAATTCGAAATTAAATTACCATCCTTATTAACGGCATAATAGGAAATAACAGCTGAAGTAGAATCTCCTTGCTGTTGGTTATAATTGTCAATATGATCTAATAATTTGTTAAGAATGTCTTTATGACAGAAGAATTCCAAATATTGTTTTTGGTAAACATAACCATTTTTAGGACCCCAACCGAAAGTCTTATCAGAAGATCTGACAGAGTTCAATGAAGGTTGAGAATTCAAAGTAATAAGTGAGTTTTCATTTAATTCTATCAAATTTTCTAAAATGCATTGAGTATCACCTCCAATAGCACCATCAAACCATGGTAAGGAATTCAAATCACCTTTCAAATAACTATTAACAAGTCCGGTAATATCTTGAATAGTTTGTGGGACCCCCCATAATTCTTGTGCTCTTTTAGGGGATTGTCTTAATAATTCACTTGCACATAAATCGATATCACCAAAGGCAGGGGATCTTGAATCACCCCATCTACCATTTGGAAATTCATCCCAAGTGGCAGTTCTGGTTACATAGGAGTATTTTCTATTTTGCCAAAAAATGGGACGAATTGATTCTTTGGATCTTTCCGGGTTTAAAGATTTTCTCCAAGGTAATTCAGTGACACCAACAATTTCATTTGATTTCACAGCTTCAATGAGATTCAATCTTTCCAAGATCATAACGGTAGCTTTTTCTAAATTCATAGTGTAGAAATGTAAATGATTGATATAACCAGATTTCAATAATTTTTGACACATTTCACTCACTAATTCAGTACCTTTTTCTCTAACCAAGAAATCGTCATCTTTAATTGGATCCAATTCATCCAAGAAATGTTGTGGGATGGCAATTTCTGACCATTTGGCTCTTCTAAGAAATGCAGAATAAGTGGAGATCGGCATAATACCTGGAATAATAGGTAAATTGACCCCAATTTTACGTAATTTTGAACACCAAGAAATAAAATTATCTGCATCATAAAACATCTGTGTAATGATAAAATCGGCTCCGGCATCACATTTTTCCTTTAAATATTCCAATGTTTTCATTTCATCAGTTTCTTCAGGATGTCCTTCAGGATATCCAGCAACCCCAATATTAAAGTGATCCCCATATTTTTTATGAATATACACGATTAAATCCTTGGCATACTTGAAATCTCCAGTTGATTCAGAACCGTCCAATGGGGGGTCACCACGTAAGGCCAAAATATTTTGACATCCGGATTTATAAGCCTTATCCAAGGCTTCATCAATCAATTCAACTTTCATATTGGTACATGTCAAATGCATACACGTTTCCAACCCCAATGTAGATTGGGCAGTATATACCATGTCATTGGTTAAAGTTGATGATCTACCTCCTGCATTCCATGTGATATCAATAAAAATGGGATTCAAATCATACATTCTATCCATTCTATCGTACAAATTTTGAACCCCTTGGGAGGTTTTGGGGACAAAGAATTCAAAAGAAAACGTTGCGGGTGGGGAATGGGAGGCCCTATGGGCATTGTCCAATTTTTCAGAGATCTTCATAACTTGGGAATAGTAGAATAAGTTTGGAAGAAATGAAAGGATAGTAAGAAGATAAAATATGTTTTTGAAAAAAAAAAAAAAAAATTACAATAAAATAAAGTAGAAAGTTCGTTCATAGTAAACGACAGAGTTAAAAGGTTCTAACTTATCTTATACTATGACTCTTACTATTCTCATGCGTTATTTTGTGTATTAACCAACAGAAAAAAACAGAAAAAAAAAAAAAAATAAAAAAAAAAAACTTTTTCTTCTTTTCGCATCAACAAAACTTAATTTAATTTAAATCTAGATGCCAACAGTAATTATTCAAATCATCACCAAAAACGTGATCGCATGTAATCACGAATGCATTATTTGCTCAACTTAAGCGCCAAAAAAAAAAAAACCAAAAATTGTCACGAACAATCAAACAGCCAAACAGTCAAATTCATGCCCACGCATACAAATCACACAAAACAAAAAACAAAAAAAAATTTATATGTCCGGTTCAGGAGAAACCTCATGTGAAAAGTCGTTCTTATGTCACAAAAACCCTTACAACTCATCATGATAATCTTCATCTTCTTCTTCTTCTTCTTCTTCATCTCCGAAAACACTTTCTTCATATTCTTCTTCATTGTTTTCATCTTGTTCTTGTTCTTCTTGTTGTTTATGTATCATTCTTAAACTCTCTCGTAATTCCTCAATCTCCTTCTCGTATCCTATCCATTCAGGTATCAATCTTTTAGCTGTATCTAATTTGTTTTCTTTTGTAACCGGATTATTGCAAAGATCAATCATTTTCGCATCTCCAAGTGTTTCATCTGAGCACCAAGTCTCACACCATAACCAATTCTGTGGTAAACTGAATATCTTAATTTGTCGTTGCATGTTGTTTGGCAAATCCTGGTCCAAGTTACTTAAGGAATTTGGATCACTCGACAATTTCTGATAATGGGCTCGTAATCTGTCTCCAGCTTTGATGGATCTGAATTTCACCAAATCAACTACATACAATGCACTGATATGGTATTTCAAGTCATTCTTTAAAACATCCGACCAGTATCCCTGTTTCCAGAACCTGAATCCATCCATCTCTTTACGTGAATCACACATTGGAGTGAACCCATAAGGTGCTCCTTGTAAATCCATATTCACCAACTCTGTCAAATCTGATCTACATATCTGATCGGCATCGATAAAAATCACTCGATCTAGATCTTGTGGGAATAACACATCCAAGAATAAAACCTTATATCCCCAGATCGTTCTTTCCTTGGTTTTTTGTCTTCTCAAAAACTTAGGCCATTTGTAGTTGATGAATTCATGCTCCACGTTGTATTTACTGCCAATTAATTTCATTAAATCTCTAAATTCAGGAGTAATATAGTTTTCCAATATCCAAAATTTTATTGATGCTGTAGGGTTATGTTTACGAACTGATGCAACCATAATACTGGCCAAGTTTTCGTATGTCTGTCCACCTGCGATAGTAAAGATATTTATATCGGCATGATTACTGGAAGCTTTCGTGACACCATCTCCTTTGATTATACGTGGATACACAGTCAACCCATCCATAGAAAATATCGGCATTTCAATGGCATCAAGGGGTTCGTGGTTCGTGTCATATTTGTTTGCAGACGCAGACAATAACCCATATTCTGCGTTACTTGACAATAAACTTATTCCAGGTATAGCCTTTAGTTGAAAATAATCCAACGAAGACATAACTTGTGTATCTGTAGTAGAGTTGTCATGTACTAATGTAAACTTCAACCCATCTGGGGCTTTTCCGGTGTGAATTTCTCTAGCATATCCTTCAATCAAAATGTGCTTCAACAAAAATTTGCCTTGGATTGTTTGATGTTCCTCAAAGGTGACATTATCCAAATCTGCTGGACTCTGCTTACTGACGGTAATCCATTTATTTGGCACGTCCAATTCTGTTGAGAAAGACACACCATCAACAAGATTATTGAACTCGGCACTATTATCTTGAATCCACTTTCCGGTAACATCGTCAAATTGTAGACTTGAAGAAGGGTACACCCCACTGTAGAATCTCTGGATTTTTATTTCTTCATCCAGATCCGATTTTGGTTGAAGCAATATTCTAATGTTCACAAATTCAAAGTCTTTTATGCAATTAACAATGTTCACCAATTTTTGCGAATACTCATCCATTGGATTTATGATCACTAATACGTCGACAGGGTTCTCTTCTTTGTTCGTAGTGACATCAACGGAATTAGACAAATCTAATGAGCCAAAATCAAATCTGTTGACATCCACAACAAACATTTTTTCATCCACATGGAAAGATTTCGTAACAATTGAACTCACCAAGTCGAACCAGTCCATGTTATCTAACCCGGAAACAATCGGATTGAAATCACTCAATTTCTTGGATTCAAATTCGTCAGGGTAGGCAAGTAATATATCATTAAACAAGTTTAATCTCTGTGAAAATTCATATTCTAATAACTCCTCCAATTCTGCATACTCAAGCGGTACATCAACTCTAAAATACCTAGAGTTAAATAACAAGAATGAGTGGTGTGCCGGCAAATATTTTTCCTGAAGCAAATATTGAACCTTTGAGTTGCCAGTTTTAGAAAGTTCGGCGTCTTCTAGCACTTCGAGTATTTCGTCAATTTGTGAATTAGACAATACATTTATTTTAAACTTCTTTTGTATGTCTTCAAAAACATTTGTATCACCGGTATTGACGATTCGTATTTGAACAGGTTTTTTTTTAAGGAGTCTTAATAAATCGATTAATTGGTTAAACATTTCCACTCTTGAAAAATCCGACACCAACCAAAATGTTCCTGAAACCCCATCTTCTTTATCTATCTTCTTTAATGTGATAGAATTTTTGACCAACTCCTGATCAATCGACTTGTAGATGATTTCACTTGGTTCCAATGGAATCACTCGCAAATTACGTTTTTCTTGAGCATTTGAATAAAGGGAATCCTTTAATTTGCCTTCTACTGGACCTTGTCTCAAGAATGTTTTTATGAGAGAAACATCTTGGGCTATTTGTTTACTCATGGCGATTTGCCAATTTGGTGATCTTAAATCGTAAATGACTCCGTTGAAAATCACAGATGCATCCAGTATAGAAAACTTGTCCAAAATCAAGTTATAATCCACTTTAAAATTATCAGGAACAGTCACCTTCTCTAATATTTCGATAACTTCATCGGGACCAGAAGATTCAAAATATTTATATAACAATGCTAAGGCTTCAGGGGTATTGGAATTTTCAGCAACGAAATAAAACTTCCGAGCAATCTCTTCATCTAGTGGATCATCACCAATCACAGGAATCAATCCAATTTGTTGCGGAATTCCTGAATCCAAAACTGTTTTGGCTATTGTGAAAAACACTCGAAGTTGACCCTTGTTAGCAAGATTCAAGGCAAAAATCAAATCATGGATGTTTTCCTTTAATAAGGGAATCTGATTAGGTCTCAATTTATATGAACTCACACCTAAATAAGCCTCTTCACGATTTTTAGTGTATTCACTGAATGTGACGTCCGATTCAATATTGTTGAAAAATAAAACACCTCCCTTGCTTGGGTTCCCTTTTTCAAACTCGTTTTGATAAACCTTGAACCGATTCTCGTTATTTCCCATCAACGTGTTTCCATTACGAAATTGGGTCTGTTTAACAGCAGAAAGCAAAGCAAATTTTGTGAGTAATAGCTTTGCTTGTACTGTATCGAAACCAAACTTTACCAAATTCTGAATTATCTTCAATTCTTCTTGGATTTTGTTTCCCAATTTGTAAATGTCCAAATCAAGACCATGAATGGGGGAACCGTTGATGTATAGACCATATGATTCCTCAGACACCCCTATATCTTCGTTCCCAGAAACTTTAGTCTTGACTTTCTCATAATTCAACAGTTTTGGCAATTTCGCCACATAAGGAATAAACTTTGGAAAATTGTTCAACAACGTTGATAATAGTTCAAACTTATGAATTTTGTATCTGTTGGATAATATAAATGAGGTAAACTTTATCCCCAATTCCAATCGATCCTTTTCCTGGATTGAAATAAGTGTGGTCGATTCTTTGATTTGGTTCAAATCTTTCGTCAATTCAAGTCTGGAAGTTTTTTCACTTTCGAGGGTATCAGAATTTTTTATTCTTAAACTTACCCCGTATCCAGGAAGAGTTTCTGGTTTCTTGCTTGAGACAGGGATGTATCGCCAGACAAATCTAATTTTACCAGCTTTGGCATCGGGATACAATACTTTCAAAAACTCTTTTGTCAGTTCTTCCACCGGATTTCCATATAGCACCAACAATGGTGCATCTTGATTTTCTCCGATAATTCTATCAAACAACAATTGTTGTTCTTTGCTGGTATCTGTGCGTAAGGCAAATAGATCACTGGCGGAGCAGTAAATTTTGTCATTGTAAAGCAACCAAGTTTGAAGCTTGCCGTTCTTTGTCTCAACTTCGTTTCCAAAAGAATCGTATTTGCATTCTGTTTTAAATCTTTCTGCAAATTGAGTAAGTACTTGCTCATAATGATCGTAGTGTGATACTATTCTTGGAGTGTGTTTCTTATTCACCAAATCAAACTCAACAAAGCTCCTGGAATACTCATCTAGGGAACTGGAAACAGCTTCGTATATACGTTTATCACTAAAGTCCTCATCTCCCAATTCAATTTCTGTATCTCCTAATCCGTAAATTGTCTCAATGGCATTGTAATAAAATGAGGTGTTATAAGCTGCCACGGTTTCAATAAGGTTGGGGAGAAAATCAATTCTTTGCCATGGTGCATCCAATTGTATGGTCAAATTATTACTTTCTAAGGAGCTAACTATACTTGATAGAAACGATAGCGCAAGTAATCTTAGAATGCACGGTATGGATGACATGATTCGTAGTTGCAACTCTTGAGGAGGAATTGATTTGGAGTGCTCTTGTTGCGTTTATTTTATTTTCTTTTTTTTTTTTTTTTCGTTTGCCTATACTATTTTTCAATTAGTCCGAAAGGGGGGAAATGCGGCGCATGCGATAAATCATGGAGAGTTAGTAGACATGTCCCACACCTTGTTGATACAATGAGGTTAGCACTTGAGATAGACTTGTACAAGGCTTAGTCTCTGTATCTGAAATACATTCCTTCAATAGGATCGCCACTGTGAAGATAATAAAGTTATCGGACAAGAGATGTATATTACTAGAGTGGGCTTTAAAGAAATAAAAGGATGACGATGAAGAACTATTTAGCTACAACACCCTGTATTAGTATTAGCAGGACTTTCGGCATTCAAATCTATTCTATTGATGCCAGCGTTATTTGTGTTGTTTGTAGTCGTGTCTCCCACTTTGATATTCTTACCAATGCCTTCAAAAACTTCCAACACGCCTTCTCCAGTTTTGGCAGAAGTCTGGAAAAACATTAACCCTTGAGATCTTGCTTCTTCTTCTACCTCGCCGGACTCTACTTTTCTCTCGTCTTCTAAATCCAATTTATTTCCAACCAAAGCAATTACAATACCTTCAGGGGATTGATCTTTCAATTCCTTTATCCAGTGTCTGGCTCTTATAAAAGACGATGGCTTGGTTATATCGTAAACAACAATAGCAGCTTGGGCATTTCTATAGTACATAGGAGCTAAGGATGCAAATCTCTCCTGACCAGCTGTATCCCAAATCTCATATTTTATAGTACGATCGCCAACGGTACATTTCTGAGTTAAAAAGGCTGCCCCTATAGTTGGCTCCTTGTTCTCTTGGAATTCATTGGAAACGAATCGTAAAACTAATGATGATTTTCCGACAGCTGCCTCCCCTAATAATACTAGTTTGACTGAGGTAGCTGGCGCTGGATGTTGACTCATGATGTGATGTGGTGTGGTGTGCTATGTCAATATAAAAAAAAAATTGCAAGTATTATAATGAAAACAGAATGAAACTATAATGTTGAGTTCAAAAGATCCCTGGTGGAAATATAAATGTAGTAAGGTTAAGAATTAATGTTGACCAAGTTGTATCGCCACCTTTCCGATTTTCTTTTCTCTCACAATTTTTTTTTTTTTTTTTTTGGTTTTATTTTAGTTGGTGCTTTACAATTTGTAACCCTTTTTTTTTTTTTTGGTTAACGATACGACATTGTGCTGCAGATAAGAGACGACATTTAGCGACATGTTATCTTTATCTACTTACATACATATGGGTATTAAGCATTAGGCCACTATTTTCGTAGCAAAACCCTCACTGTGGTGATCATGGGAAACCCCGTGGTCCCTTCAATACATTAAGTGTACGAAATCCAATTGAATGTGTGGTGACAATATTCTTGTCAATGAGCATCGTTGTCATACGTTAAAGTAGCAGGTACGACAGTCAACCCCACTACCCACTATCAGTGCGTGAAGAGAAATGGAACTTAAAACTTGAGAGCGATTTTGATTGTAAAAACAAGCATGTCAGCCTTGGCAGTAATTGGAGATCGATGGGCTCATCTTTGTCTCTTTTTTTTAAACCGAACCCATTGTGTGGGGATTGTTCCGATGGAGGATTGGTTATGACACGTGCAGACTTTTCCCCTTTTTTAGTAATTTTCGTTTCGACCTTTTTTTTTTTTTTTTTGAAATTGCAAACACAATAAAGAGCCAGGTGAGTCCGAAGGGTACGAAGCACGTTTAAAGAAAAAAAAAATAGGAACAAAATCAACACAACCAAGAAAGCAATCATTTGTTCGTACAATATATTTCCAAGTGTTAAATTGCTAATGGACAAGTTCACAATTAGTCATTCATTGAACAAGCTATCGGGACATTCAACGACCACCACCACCTCAGTTGCAAATGATTTGTTCACTATGCTCAGCAACGCTATAGTTGTTGGACAACGTTGGATGCTACATGTTTTGAACTTCCTAGTTATAGAGATCCCAGCTTTTTTTATACGGCTTCTAGCCATCGACTTCCAGTTTTCCATGCATTTATCTTCAATTTTATTGATCATTTTTGCCATTGGAGTTTTGATATTCTTGGTGATCAGATACAAGTATCTCAACGCTTATAGTATTCCAGAAAACTCCACAAGCCAAGACTTTCCGCACCTGAATGTGTTTGTGGAGAAAGCGAAACTGGTCAAGAATCCTTCGAATTACCTTTCACAATTTATGCAAGGTATAAAGGTCTTTGGATATTTGGAGAAATCAGTGTTTCATGAATTGACAAAGAGCATGTACACACAGAAGTTAACGATGAATGAGGTATTAATTCTCGATGAATCGATTGGATTTCTGGTCGTCGTTGAAGGGGTAGCTCAAGTATACACCAAGATTACGAAGGATGTCCCCGAAAATCATGAAGGGATAGACGCAGAAATAGCTGAGGAAGGGGGAATTCAAAATGATGAATTTTTAACGATCGGGAAGAAGCAGTACCAATTATTAAACGAAGTCAAAAGTGGAACTCCATTAAGTTCGTTATTCTCGACATTGGAATTATTTCAACCAAAACAGAATATTCCTTTGTCCCCAAAAGAAGGAGATGAAAACAGTGTCGTTGCTTTGAATTTGGACTACATACAAGCTGGAAATAAGGAATCCATTCAGGAAGAGTATCCAGAAATCATTATTCGACCTAAAAAATTACACAACTATGATACAGTAACGATCGCCATTATGCCACAGACTGCGTTTGAGCGCGTCCATGTGAAGTATCCGAAAGCTACATCTCGTATTGTGGCAATGGTATTAACTAGATTGTACAAGGTGACAATGAATACGCTACACAATTATCTTGGGTTAGCAGGCGAGCTTTTGAAACTGGAAATCAATTTGAATGAAGAAAATAACATTACAAACTTGCCCAAGCATTTGGTCGATGGGCTATTGGAGCGTTTGAAGAAAAAGGAATTGGTAGAAGAGGGTAATTTACCGAAAAAGACAAAACATCACCACAGACAGACCCTCCAGCGAACATCTTCGAGGTATGTCATGTTAGGTTCAAAGTTAACAAGTAATAACCCTGGTGATCTTCTATCTTCGGTGCCAATTTCTCGAGAGGATTTTGTCAATAAAACGCATTCCAAATCATCATCAACAACACTAGCTCTGGATGGAGAAAGTGGCAGAGTCCATAGACGGATAAATTTCACCGATGAGATGGAAGAAACCGAGGAGAATTCCTTGCGTGTTGCTATTGTTGAAAATATATTTAAAATAATTGGTATCAAGGAGACGAATGGGTATTTTGTTGAGAATTCGGCAGATTACCGTAGTTTGAGCTCCTCTACAAGCAGTTCCATAATTGGACTTAACAGATTAAACCTGTCAGCGATGTCCACACCCTCAGCAAGGTCACATCAAATATTTCGACATGGTGGTAACTTAATGAATACTATTAACATATCTGAATTTACCGAACCTGTTACTCCAGCTTCACCTTCTCCGCCACTTCTGGAAGCTGATGATCCCAGTGCTTCAAGAAAGGGGGTCATGGGCAAGAAAAAACGTATATCAGATATGAACATTAAGGATGCGTTTTCAAACCGTTTGCAAATCAAGTATATCGAACCGAATTCTACCATTGTTCGCCAAGACTCTATTACTTCCGGGTTATATTATGTCATAGATGGTGAATTAGAAGTATACCATCATTCCTCAGAAGCAAACTCCCCAAATAAGTACGTTTATACGGTCGAAGCTGGGGGAATAGCTGGTTATTTGACTGCAGTGGTGGGATTTAGGTCGTTGGTCTCCATCAAAACCCCTAAAAAATCTGGTGCTGTTGTTGCCTATTTGTCTAGAAATGACTACACGGCATTATTGGACAAGTATTACTTCTTGCAGTTACCAGTTGCTCTCAGATTGAAAAACATGTTATCAAAACAGATCATAACTATCGACTATGCCTTGGAATGGTGTCATATACCAGCTGGCGAAGTTTTATTTTCCCAAGGCGATTCAGCAAACGGTTTTCATGTAGTCTTGAGTGGGCGATTTAGGGCCATCAGGAGAGTTTCAGGGCATGACAAGAAAGCTCAAGATGGGGATATCAAGATTTTAGGTGAATATGGACATGGTGAATCTATTGGAGAAGTGGAAGTTCTTACAGCAACAAAAAGATCACATTCTTTAGTGGCCGTGAGAGACTCGGAAACAGCTCGTATTCCAAGATCATTATTTGAAATGTTGGCTAATGAAAACCCTTCCATAATGGTGAGGGTGTCTCGACTTGTTGCTTCCAAAGTGTTAACACAAGGAAATGAGCCTCCAACACGTGGTTTTATCACTTCCAGTACACGGCAGTCATACACTTGTACTGACTATAAAACTATTACCATTTTGCCAACTGTATCTGGGTTACCAGTTAGACAATTTGCTGAGAAGCTTGTGCATGCATTCAAACTTATCGGTAGGAATGTTATTGCTTTGGACCAGGCCCTGATGTTGACTCATTTGGGCAGACATGCTTTTGATGAGAGTTTGTCAAGATTGAAAATGCTGGGTTACTTTGCATACTTAGAAGAAGAATACGAGACGATCGTCTACATTTGTGATACTGCAGTTCAGTCCAATTGGACTTCCACCTGTATTGCACAGGGCGATTGTATATTATTATTGGCAGATGCCGAAGATGAGAACAACGGGGTTGGTGAATACGAACAGTTGCTAGTTAAGATGAAAACGACAGCAAGGACTGATTTGTGTTTGATTCATCAAGAAAAATCTGTTACCCCAGGTTCAACAAGTCCTTGGTTAAAAGGTAGAATATGGGTTCAAGGACATCATCATATTCAAATGAAATTTGATCGGGGAAATGTACTCTTACCTAGTAAGAAGTCCTTCATCACCGACTTGGCAAACAAAATTTCGCAAAACAAGACCATCAAGTCTACATACGAAGCAACCAAACAGCATATTCGATGGTATCTCAATGAAGAGGATCGTGGTAAAGTTATGAAAATGCACAAGGATGATTTTATGAGATTAGCAAGAATATTGTCGAATGAGGCAGTAGGCTTGGTATTAGGAGGTGGGGGCTCTCGAGGTATATCACATGTTGGTGTTGTGACAGCTTTAGAAAGACACGGCATACCAGTGGATATCATCGGAGGTACATCTATTGGATCCTTTGTCGGAGGATTGTACGCAAAGGACCACAATATAGTTTCGATATATGCCATGGCAAAGAAGTTCTCCAAAAGAGTCTCTTCATTATGGAGAATGATATTTGATTTGACTTATCCTGTTACTTCCTACATCACTGGGTATGAGTTTAATCGAGGTATTTGGAAAGTGTTTGGTTTTACGGAGATCGAAGATTTTTGGATCAAATATTTTTGCAATTCCACCAACATTACCAATTCCACCATGGATATACATGAAACTGGATACGCGTGGAGATTCATTCGTGCCTCAATGTCGCTTTGTGGTTTATTACCTCCTATTACATTCAAGGGATGCATGTTGTTGGATGGTGGATATTTGGATAACTTACCTGTCATAGAAATGAAAAAACGTGGTGTGAAACACATAATAGCTGTTGATGTTGGATCTGCAGATGATCGAACTCCAATGAATTACGGTGATACCTTGCTGGGATTCTGGGTATTATTTAATAAATGGAATCCATTTTCGAAGCATCCCAATGTCCCGAGCATGATGGAAATTCAACTACGTTTAACGTATGTGTCTAGTGTAAATGCATTGGAAGAAGCCAAAAGAACTGCAGATGTATACTATTTACGTCCACCTATAGATGGGTACGCCACATTAGATTTCGGAAAGTTTGATGAGATTTACAAAGTTGGTTTGAAATATGCAGATGAATTGATAACAGAGTGGAAATGTAACAACAAAATTCCACCTATTGCTGGGTTGGTTGAAAGAAGCGGCTCGAAGCATGATGAAAATAAAAGAATATTATATAGACGAAATTCCATTTAAGTAATTATCTGGTTTTACAGGCATAAATCAAGTATATTACGTATATATATATATATATATTCATCTCAAGTGCACCCGCAACTTTCACCATCACTTCTAGACATAAAACGGCCCGTCATCTCCTGACTTTCGTTTCTTTGCAGCCGGGTATCCGCTGTTCTCAGCTTTATATAACTTCCATGCCTCTCGTATATGATCTGGCTGTAATGGGTGAACGGAATCTCCTTCATATTTTAGTTCCTTTTCCTCGACCTCGATGTCTTGTCCTCTTTTCAAACTATTCTCTATTTTTCTTTTCTGTTTCTTTTTATCTTCAATGTCCATTATAAGTCTACCCTTGTAATTCCTTTCCTGTATCTCAAAAGCCTTCGTCACAATGTCTCCAAGAAACATCTTTGATATACCAGCCATCACAACAGCTATTATTTGTGGTATAGTGTGACCAACAATCCCGTTACAGATTTTCTTGACCCCAGGCTTATTCACGGTCATTCTTCTATACGCCTCGAATCTTTCCATCTGATCATCGGTAAAGTTCGCTATTAAGAGCCGTTTTTGTTCTTCTTCACTAAGATTTCGGTTTACTTTCTCTGACTTCAATGCTTTATACTTTGCAACTAATTCAGCATCATCCACATCCGATAGGTCATCAAATTCTTCCTCATCTGTAGACGACTCGCTTTCTTCGTCTTTTGCAGGGAATTCGGAATCATCTTCAAGCTCGTATTCTTCTTCCGAACTCTCTTCGTATATGTTGAATCCATTATTTTCAAACTTTTCTAGTTCGTGAAAAAATACTCTCCAGATGAGCTCTTCATCTTCTTCATCAAGACTCACATAACCATCTTCATCATCAGTATCCTCGAAACTTTGAGACTCCCCCCTTATGGTCGTTGATTGAGTATTTTCGTGGTCCTTGTTAATTGGATTTGGGGTTGTTGACATTTTCATGGAATTACAACAAAGATAAAAAAAAAAAAAAAAATCTCCAAAAATCAATACAATAAAAATTCCGGAATATGAATGGGGCGTTTGCAGAATCTGGTATTCTTCTGTTTCAAGTCTTTGTTTTACAAGAGAGGATAATGGTTGTCGAATATATTTATATATATTATATTAACAAGCTCTTATAAGACCTCTTTCTTTTCTGAAAAGATTGTGGTTATCAATTCCCTCCAACAGGTGGTGTCGGTTGTTCATTCCAGATTGGGGTAATCTATGGACGCCGCAAGATAGAAAAAAAATTAAAATCATGTTCACTTTTATCCTTATCCCATATATAAATCCACTTTCGTTCTCCTGTCCCCACAAAAAAAAAAGAAGTATGAGTCAGTTTCGACAATTCAAATTACCAACTCCAAGAGTGTTATCCAAAACTAAAGAAGTTACTATTTCCATAGACGGGTAAGAAGAACAATAGCAACAGTAGTGGCAACATGAGAAAGCTATCTAATTCAGGGGAACCAGTGAATTTGAAAAAGGAAATTGTTTTGCCAACATATACATTGGATTCCAATTTGGTATTATTGCCAGGAATTATATATAATGTCACGTTCTCGAGATTCAAAGCTGCAGCTTTGTTATTCCGTTACAAAAACTTAGTATCACAGGTATCGGTTATAAACAACTTGTTGAATGAATATGATTTTGGCGAAAATGAAAAATCTCTGGATGCCGACCGTGATGTGGATGATAATAATCCAAGTGTGATTTCTCGTGAAGCTGTCCAGGGTATAACTCAGCTTTTCAAATCCGAATCCAGGCTGAAGTCAAGTATCGAAGAAACCGAGGATAGTTGGACCCAGCCAAATGAGTTTGACTGGTTGGCATTGGCTATTATCCCCAATCAGAGCAAGATCAAAGTTGCCCATGAAAAGAAAACACAAGTGGTTACTGTTGCTCGTATTATTGGAATACTTGACGATACCACAAATATTAAATTGACAATTCAAGCTATTACAAGAGGTGTTTTGTTGGACGAAACTAGATCCACCTTGAAATCAAACGAAAAAGAGGTAATCATAGACTGGAATCATCAAGTGCATGATATTAGAACAAAATTCAAGAATTTGAGGGCAAACTACAAGCAGTTGCATTCTTCTATTGAACGGTTTCTTTCGAACTACCGCCGAGCCTTGTCTGTTTATTCGAATAATTCTAATAAAAACGGAAACTTGTCCTTGGCGAAAAGGGATGACAATGATTCGGCTAAACCAGGAAGAACAAAATCATCTGATGAAAACGACGGCCGTCAAGATTTATTAACCCTTAACCCGTTGGCAAATTCGTTGTACTTACAATTGGTGGGATCAAAAGATTTCAACAAAGCCTTTACTAGCATACAAAACTTGTTCTCGCAATTTTCTAGCAGTAAATATGAGATCGATGGCAAAATGTACTTGAGATTGATTGACTTGACATGTGGGATCTTACCGTTTCCAAATCAACAGAAGTTAGAG